>JADBJO010004118.1:147500-175000 GCA_016801955.1 Conus betulinus | reverse complement strand
CTACATTGAGTCACATTACTGATGCACACACACACGCGCGCGCGCGCGCGCACAGAAGAGAGAGAGAGAGAGAGAGAGAGAGAGAGAGAGAGAGAGACCCGCAAAAGACGTATGTATGGACTTTTGAATACTGGGCCTCTAAGCGTCAGGACTGCCGAAAAATGTATGTGCTCAACCTCTTAAGCTTTGATTGTGCGTGGACATAAGCTTTGTGGCTTTTCCAAATGTTTTCGATTGGTTGAGATTTTTTAGTGGCCATGTATACAAAGCTAGTTGTGTGCGACATTGGAAAGAATTGGGGTAGTATCATGTTGTTTTGAAATGCCCGACGATTATCGATCGCCCAGTAAATCTGAATCTTTTCCGCTGTTACCTGAAATTTTCGTCTCTGTGGCATATGTAGTAAGGAAGGTAAATAACGGATTGCAGGAACTGTTCTGTTAATGAACTCAACGTAGAACAATTCACACACACCATACGGACAGAATTTTAGACTATTTGTATCTGTATCAGAATCTACGAAATCATAAAACTATCCCTCCCCCCTCCCCCTCTGTGTGTGTGTGTGTGTGTGTGTGTGTGTGTGTGTGTGTGTGTGTGTGTGTGTGTGTAAGTACGTGTGTTGTGTGTGTGTGGTTGTGTGTGTGTGCGCGCGCGCAGTTTGCGCACGCGCGTGTGCACGTGATGAGGATAAGAGACATATAAGCACTATTTACCACACAGAATGGTGGCGACGCAAGCGAAGACAGCGATGCAGTAGGCGACGAGAGCTGTCCTCATGGACTTGTGTTTAACCCAGGGTAGAGAGAGTGACGACATCGCCTTCCCTGTAAAATTCATTCATTCGCCGTCTGTTCATCCATTCTTACATTAATTTCATGCAGTTGCAGATCTGACGGCAGCAATGGAAGATACAAATCAAGAGACCAGTAGTTATCGTCATCGGAAGAAGAAGAACAAGAACAAGAGAAGAAAGAAGAAGAAGAAAAAGAAGAAGAAGGAGGAGGAGGAGAGGTGGAGGAGCAGGATGGAGGAAGAAGAACAAGAAGAAGAGCAGAGGGAGGCGGAAGAAGACGAAGAAAAAGAAGAGAAAGCGGAAGGAGAGAGGGAGAAAAACTTGCAATGCATATATATTCACTTAAATTAAACTCTCGACTCTGAATATAAACCAAAACAACTGGCATGCAATTTCAATAAGAGCAAGCCGAATAATCGTCAGACGGCCGATCTCCGCCAATGTTGAACGGATCCTGAACCAATCTTACCCGTCATGGGAAGTAACAACACGTATGGACTATAGAATTACTTCCCATGTAATATTTTTTGATCGGATATTGAATTTAGAAAATGTCAACGTTTGAATTGCTATTAATAACGCACTATTATCCCAATATTCTATGAAAATGTATTGCTTCATAGACAGCTACTAATTTGTAGACTTTAACTTCAAATAGTCATGTACATGAACCTCAAATAGTCATGTTCAAGGGACAATTTCTAATAGACTTGCTTCATGGGTCTTGGGTCTATCATTAAATACAGATCCGCGCTTCGAGTCGACATCAGATTTAAACGAATTCTTCCTTGAGCCACATGCTATTTTTCCAGGATTGGGCTAACTCGGCGAGATAAACTTTGCGTAATTCTGCCGACAGATAAGCAAACAGTCACGGGTGAAACATAACTTATTGGGCGGAGGAAATCAGTAACTTGTATAAACAGAGACAACTAGGCCCTGTCTGTATTCTGCGCCCATGCTTACTAACTTAAACTGCTCTGGACTCTTGCGCTGTGCCAAGGAGGAACGTGTTAGCATCTTGGAAGCATAATGACCGGTATCCAAATCATTTGTTTGGCTCATTGTTTATAATTACAGTCAAAGCCGCTTGTAACGAATCGCCGGGGACATTCAAAATTGCTTCGTTATATCTGGCTTTCGTTACAACCGACGCGCTGGTCATAACGATTTTCTATTTGGTTGCTTCGTAACATCCGTCATAACCTGTTTCTCTCCGCCCTCTCTGTCTGTCTGTCTGTCTGTCTGTCTTTGTAGCTGTGTAAGAAAATGTATAAATGTGTGTTTAACTGCGTTTAGAGCAACGCATAAAAAGCTCTACATTTCATATGCTATGCTGACACTCCTCCATCTTCCTAACTTTGCATGCAACCATATAAAGCGAGGCACATGGCAGCGAACTAACCAACCATTTCTGAGAAAAATAACGTCTTCGTTATGTCCGGCTCGAACTCTTCGCGGGGCTGAACAAAATGATTCGCTTTAGGCGGCTGTTGCGTTATAACAAGCGTGATCGCCCGCTGGGGATACTAAAACCATTTCGTTATAAGCGGCATTTCGTTACGTCGGACTTCGTTACATCCGACGGATTTTTTGTCATGTAAAGAGGGATTTTTGCCGGGACCAACCTTTTTGCTTCCTTATATTATGGCATCCGTTATATCCGACTTCGTTATAAGTGGCTTCGACTGTAATTGACAGTGTCTATCATACCCTTCTGGAAAGTCTGAAAAATTAGGCTAAGATTGAAGGTCAAAGTCCCATAGCGTACTGTCCGTTGGGGCAGCGAACTGTCAGAAGTTCACAATGTCTGGGTAGGGCATAACGACAGCGGAACCAGTCTCTTTACTTCCGCTGCCTTTACCTTCCCTGAACTGAATCTAGTATCCATTTACTGCTGAGCGGGCAGAGACGGTTTTTAACCCACGCAAAAATAATCGAGCTCACGATCATCAGCTCCACATGCAAACACTGTAACTGTTTTGAGTACGAGCCCATTTCTTATAAACTAAAACATGCTAAAACAGTCACACAAAATCAGAATATAAACGATTACAGAACATGATGAATTACGGTTGACGAACAGCAGGCCACAGTTTATGATATATGTGTGTTTTCTGCCCGAAACGGTTCAATACAGGGAAGACCGTCTTCAGAGAAGGCAGTTAAAATATCGACGGTGACCCGAAAGATGTTTCGGGCATTCCAGATCGCAAGAAACGTCCAGCATATTCGCGAAATAATGTCATAACACCAGAAATGAAATTATGCAAATGAAATAAACGATGGAAAAGAAAGCGTCGAATACATAGCGAATATAAGCATTTAACCTACTGTTTTGATCCATAAGAAGATCAAAATTAATTCCAAACAGTTGCTTTATGAATAAAGCTCCATATATTATGATCCCATCTCACTTGACTATCGAGTAACTGCCGATATCACATTTCAAGATGTTTCACCATTTAAGCTCCTGGAAAAGTTAAATATAATGATAAAATAGTATAGTTTGAACATGGTTCCAGGCCCATATTCCTTAAACAATTCAAATCTCTTGTACAATTCAAGTACTTCTACGGTCTTTCATTCTTAGGCTGCAAACGTTTCGTCCTATTCATCATATTGTATCTGCGTAGTTTCTACAGTATCAGCGAGAAAAGATGCCATGAACACTGACAAGCAATGAACAGCCGCCGATCATGACCCCGGAGGCAGATAGGAAGCCAATCAGATCAACAGGAAGTAGTAAATGCCTTCAGAATGCTCAACGGTCGCCTGAATAGCTCAGCTGGTAGAGCGCCGGACTCATGATGCTGGTGATCCTGAGGTTGCTGGTTCGAATCTCACAAAAACTTTTTTTTGCCTTGGAGTTAACATAGATTCTGACTCCTTTTCCCCGAAAGTCCTTCGAATGAAACGTTTAACCGAGGTTCTGTGTTTGAATGCACGCATAACACCGTGTACACATGTAAAATGACATCACCAACTTTCGGAAGAGAAGGCCACTTTTGGTCGTTGGTATGTCACGCACCTTCTGTGATAAAGAAATGAAAGAATGACTGAAAGTCGAGTGACTGATGTTAGACTAAATGCAACACAAAACGACCGAAAGTAGTGCCAACGTGAAACTCTTCAGACGGCTCTATCCAGGTAGGCAGCCCGTTGTGCATGTGAAAGCGTGGATTGTAAAGCGCTCAGGGCTCGGGTCTCGTATTGAGGATAGTCCATATGACACTAATTCTAATAACTCAGCTTGCAAAAGGTACAGAGAGTAAATCTCTATACTCTTGATCTATGTGCCATCAAATTTCTTACCACGCTGATGTTACTGTTTCAGCTGGCTGCCTGACAAACGTGCACCCAAGTAGCTACGGGTTAATTCTTCGCACAGCGATTACAACATGGAAGTCAAACATAACTTAAAGTTTGCGCCAGATGTGTTGGATCTGATCAAATATGTGTTTGAGAGAGAGAGAGAGAGAGAGAGAGAGAGAGAGAGAGAGAGAGAGAGAGAGAGATCTGTCGACCGTTTGTTCACCAAGAGGTTATGATCATTTATGAAAGGGTATGTGATGAACACAATGCAACTTCTAGAGTAGATGTATATATACGAGGAGGGGGATGGGTAGTGGAAAAGATGAGGGGGAACGGGGGAGGGGGGGGGGGGGGGGGGGGGGGGGGTGTCAATGAGATTAATGACAAGAAAATGCAATATTTCGCCCACTTACTTCCAGTCAAAAAAGTGTTTAGGGGCAGAAAGTATCACAAACAGCAAAACACACCACAAAAGCAACGTTTTGCCCCAGCCTGACAGCGAAATTCTCCCTGTGAGCGATGCTTTATAGCCTCCCCTAGCGGGACACGTCTGTACACAAAGTAACAGCTGAGACTAACACAAGGCGTATTTTATGTGGCAAAATAGATTTACGTCATCGAGAGATGGTTGCACTTTGTGCCTTGGCCATATACTAAGGGAAGACGGGAAGGGAGAGGTTTGCGATGTTCGTGCGTTTGTGCAATTTGTCGAAAGAAGACGATGTTTTGGGGTGTTCCTTGCACGAAGGCGCGCGCGCGCGCGCGCGCGTATATGTGTGTGTGTGTGTGTGTGTGTGTGTGTGCGCGCGCGCGCGCGCGCACACACACACACACACACACACACACACACACACACACACACACACATGAAACACATTAACACAGTCACAGACATGCATGAGCATTTGCATACACGCACGCTTATAAGCACACATATGAATCGATGCATGAAACCCATCTTATGGTAGTGAAACAAATGTTGTTAGATCAGGATATTAAACCAAACTCACCTGTTGGTTGTATGTCACACTAAAGAACTCGGTGAAATCCACCACTAGCGTTTGTTGTTGTTGTTGTTGCTGCTGCTGCTGCTGTGCTGTTCTTGACGATAAAACGAGATACGTCGCACACTAAGCACTTGCCACATGTTCGAGAATCAAAGGCAGCAACGAAGTTGACCCTGCTGAAATTCTCTCGGGAGAATCCCACTGGATTGGATCGACAAACGCATACTTGGATAGAGGAAAAATTTGAAAGGTATCGGTTGCGCGCTGTGTAGTGGCTGCGAGCCCTTTCCACAGAGAGAGCAGTCTGAATCTCGCATACAGAAATCTGTCGTGACGTGGGATTTGAAGTTATACAATACAATACAAAACAAACACAACGCAACGCAAGGCAAGGCAACGCAATGCAGTACAACACAAAACAGTACAGAAATGCAATACAATACAATACCATACAATGCAATAAATAAACCAATACAAGAAAATAAGTAGAAAATAATGCAATGCAATACAATATAATAAAGTGCAACACAGTAAGTACAATAGAATGCAATGCAGTGCAAAACAATACAACTCTACACAATGAAAAAACAACAGTGCAATTCAAAACGATACAATAGGATACAACGTAATACAATGCAGTGCAACGCAACAGCAGCACAACACAATACGACACAACACAACACAATTCAATTCAGTACAGTCGGAAGCGGATACGGAAACATAAGCATGAAAGAGCTATTACTAAGTTGACGCGTGCTACCTTATTTTCAGTTAACTTCCCGTACGTGTTACTGCGTGTCTGTTTGAAGACCAAGTCTAAGTGTGCTGAGATGTAATAATAAGGTAATAATAGTACTAGTAATTGTAGTAGTGATAACAGTATTACTGATGCCGATGATAATAATGTAATACAACGATATTTGTTTCGTGCAATTTGAGTTCAAAACGACTCACTGCGCTCTCATACACCATTCAGACCTTCATTCATTCACAACTGTAACAACTGTCTTATCACAGAACTTACATACATACAGTATGGAAAAAAAAACATGGCACAAAAACGCTCGGCTGAAAAGATGAAGTTTTTAGCTGCGCTTTGAATACATGTAAGATGGGCTGGGTTCGTATAGTAGGAGGCAGTGAGTTCCAAATAGCGTGGATAGCAAAGCTGAAGGAACGCTATCAGATGATTGTTAGCTTTCGCTTTGGTATCTGCAGGAGTTTGTGACTGGAAGAACGGAGAGTTTATGATGAATGGTAAGCACAGAACCCGAAGGACAAGTATGAAGGACAATGTGATCGCTTTTTAGACAAGGTGGTGGTGTTTCTCGAGGCGACGTTTTTAGAGGTATGGTGTTTCTCGCGTGCGTGAGTGTGGTCTGAAATTGGTCTGACATTACAACAAACGAGGCGAGCTAAGAAACCCACTGGCAGTGTTAAATAAAGAATTATACAAATGCCGTCTTGGTTGGCAAAATGTCAGACGTGTCAACTCGCATACTGGGCTTCCAAGATGGTGATGTCACCAGCTTTTTGTTGTTGTTGTTGTACTTTCAGCCTTACTACTTCCGGGACGCACTAAGGTTTCGTTTCTTGAGAAGAAATCGAGCTTGTTCTGGTGACGTGGACTGTTTGGAAGTCACAACATTGTTCTTGGTTGGGTTGGTCAAGAATGTCACAACGAAGAAACTGTCCAACGTATCTGTCAGAATCAGATTTGAACCGAAAGTTAATGACTATAGCAGAGAACTCAGGCAGGAGGACTGGAATACACAGACGGATTACAAACTTTTCCAGATCCGTCCAAACCTGAAAGAGTTCCTCTCATCTACCTCTAATGGTCGCAAAGAAGAAAGATTGTTATGCCGACTGCACACAGGCCATTTGCTTTTGATTCATTTCTATCATTTAAAGAGTGAAGAACTCCGTGCATTCCATGTCATGTACCACTCACAGTGAAACATATTCGTTTAGAGTGTTGGGACTTGCACGATGAGAGACATAAACATTTTACAGCAGACTCCATGAAAACCTTGCTCAAAGATATTCCACCAGATGTGATCTTTGAATTTCTGAGATTAAAATTTTTCAGCTGATCAAGAGATTTTACAGAAGAAGGATTTTAAACGAAATTTCCGGCGTGCTTTTAGGAGGTGTACCTGATTTGGCCCTTTGCGGTCGGCTGGGATATAAGCCACATTCCCTTACCTTACTATGGGCGGTTTAGCTTTGAAAAGATCGCAGCAGTCCGATAACACGTGAAGGAGAAGATAGTGGCTTGTTTTCTTTGCTTTTCTGTCTGAAGGCCTGTAATTGTAGTACAATACAATGCACTACCATTCTATGTAATGCAGCACAATACAATACAATAGGACACAGTACATTAGAACAGAAATACATCACGATACATACAATACACCGTTTATAGTGACGATCGGAGTTCATTTGACAAATGAAAATGCGAGAACGTAGGTTACGGGGAAACTATCAGAAGTAAACACACAGTTTGAAATGTGGTTAATCAGACAGAATACAATGCTTGAAAGAACTGTACTTCTGTAGTCCTTTATATTGTGAAAATAGATTGATTTATGCATAGATTCATTGGTAGCAATACAAAATTCACTTAACGATTTCATGAAGAACGGACAGAACTTGTCACACACACACGCACGCACGCACGCACGCACATATGGAACGAGGAACAAGATTAAATAAGCTGAAAAAATGCAACAAAATATAGGAAAAGCTATAGATGTGAAACCGTCCCCGATTTCAAAATGTGTAAGTTTAAATATCATGGACTAATTTTAGCCTGGTGAACTCACATGTCCTCACCCCCCCCCCCCCCCCCCCCCCCCCCCTCCTCCTCCCAGGTTTTTTTCCTGCTCAGTTTTCTGTTTTAAGCTTTGATAGTGTAACAACGACAGCATCAGTAGCAGCAGCAACAACTAGAAGCATAATAATAATGATAATGAAAATGATTATGATAATAAACTATGTGCATATTTGCGTGCGCATGTGTCTGTAGAAACTTCTACTTTTTTCCCCTAGTAAGTCGAAGACTAAAAAAGATCTACTTGTTTCCCCCTCCTAACCCGCCTATTCCCCTCCCCCCCCCCCCCCCCCCCCCCCCCCTGCAGTTCTTTACTTGCCTTCCATAAACAAAAGGACGGTTGATAAAAGTAACAACCAAATGGATAACATGCGCCAAGAGTAGCGTAGTCTGTACGCGCGTGGTCTTCGTTGGACGGGAAAAAGAGATTGAGGAGATCCGTTTCCTTGTTGTTGTTGTTGTTATTGCTGTTTTTGTTGTTGTTTTTTGAGAATTGCATGTGTCTATGCTGTAATTAAAAAAAAACAACTCCCTTGTTGATCATGCGCGGGTGATGCGGGTGACGTTATCCCCTTCTTCCTCCTCCCCTGTACGCTAATCATTATATCGCTTCGCTGTCAGATGGGACACCAGCCTTACGTCAGCTTCCTCCCGGCTTTTTTTCACTTCCGGCTCTTCTAATTGAATGCATTTCGGTTTCAGCTTTTGATCGCTGATGCCTTTACCAGTTGAATATGTTTCTGTTTCCGCCTCCTCTGTCTGTCTCTGTCTGTCTGTCTGTGTCTCTCTCTCTCTCTCTCTCTCTCTCTCTCTCTCTCTCTCTCTCTCTCTCTCTCTCTGTTACATGGGAAAATCCCTTCAAGCCATGAAACCAGTCTGTACGCATAACACTATGACTTGTACCATCGAAGTTCAGCTCTCGGTTCACTTCCACAGTGTCGGTCACAGGCATTGAACGCCTTAGGCACGCAAGAAGAAACATGGCGTTCTGTTTGTCAGAATGACCCGACTCCTCAGCATGCCGTCAGCTGACCCCAGCTAAAGTAGATTCCATATGCTTCGTGAAGGTAAGTGTCACAATCATTGCTTTCTCGTTGAACGCTTGTTAACAGTCTTCAGCAGATTGGCTGCAGTCCACCGACAGTCATTTGACAAGACTGCGCCGCCATTATGTAGGGAGCCATTTTTTTTTGTTTTATTTGTTTTGGTTTTGGTTTGGGGGCTTTTTCTTTTTTTCTTTCTTTTTTTTTTTTTTTTTTTTTTTTTTTTTTTTTTTTTGTTTTTGCTTGTGAGTCGTGATCGTTTTTTTTTCGTCTCGGCCTTTCGTGCAAATCTGACGAGTCAGTGCCAAGCTTTCTGCCTCTCATGTTAACCTGTTCACCGCCTTAAACCGCGCTTCACTTTTTTGAGCTCCGTTTACTAATTTGGTCAGCAAAACAAAACAATATTTCACAAGTTCACAACATTCACAAAAGTAGCTGCATGACACCGTGTTCACAGCTCATTTTTTTCTATAAAAAAGCAGCATATAGTTAATACATTTTAAGTTGCTTTCTTTTTTTCAATCGTTAAACGCTTGACCCTTCAATATTTATTTCTTTAAAAATTCCATCAGCGGGGATTAAGTTTCAAGGAGGAAGGAACTTGAGTCCCAGGGTTGGACGCTGAGGTTTTCCATAGGGAATCAGTATCTTAACCAAGGAATCCCAAGCAGACTTCTGTCTGCGCTACTCAAAATCGGCCACTCTCCGGTCTCAAGGAAAACTAGGTTTTCCTTTTACAACCCCCTCAAGGTTGAAAAACATGCCAATGACTCGACCCAAGCCAAGCGCCCTTTGCTCCCGTCTGGCAACTACTGGACTGCCATACATATTGGGAACACACCCGTCCTACAAAACAGTGAGCTTCTCACCAATCACATCCTTCACCGTCCAATCATCAAAGTTAGAGATTCAAACACCGTTTTACCTAGGGTGTCGTCTTCGCGTCAGAAGACAACACACGAGCCGTCTTTATACACTGTCATAACATCCACACACAGTGGAAGCCGGTTTATGAATTTCAGACTTCAACGGCCATCATTCGTTTGATCAGAATCATGACACGGCACTGGCTTCAGCTGCGGACACCGTTTCGTGCTTTCGTCCGCAGATGTCTGAGCATTTGATGGACATGCAGGGGGCGGATTAGGGGAGGGAGAGCGGTTTTCCATGAGTGATGACGCTCACCTTCACACACACCCCGATCTCTCTCTCTCTCTCTCTCTCTCTCTCTCTCTCTCTCTCTCTCTCTCTCTCTCTCTCTCTCTCTCTCTCTCTGTTCATGATACCCCCCCTTCCCACCTTCGTCTTACTTCACGCCTCCCTCGCGCATATCTTTAAAACATATCAAAGCGTCACAAATGTGCATTTTGTTGGGGAAAAAAAATCATTGCCTGGTAATGCAAAAAACAAAACAAAACAAAAAGAAAAAAAAGAGGTCGAAAAAACATAGCCTGGAAGTGCAGTCTGTCAGTTTTAATGTGAACATTTGCAAGAGGTTTGCTTACAAATTTTAATTCTGGAAGACAGCTGTCCGACAAACGCTGTCCATCTTCATACAATGAAAGTCAAGACAAAAGGATATAGTAAAATCTGTACGCTGCATATTGATGTTGATACGAATTAAAGTTGTGTAGAAGTCTCGACAGCCCAAACAGGGTTCTCTTGCAGGGCTGATACCGCACTGAAAGAAAAGTCTTGTCACAAAACAAAAACAAACAGAAAAGCACACCACGCGAAAGCACGCATAATTTGTCCGTGCATATACATTGTCTGTCTGTCTGTCTGTCTGTCTGTCTGTCTGTCTGTCTCTCTCTCTCTCTCTCTCTCTCTCTCTCTCTCTCTCTCCCTGTCTCTGTCTGTCTCTGTCTCCCTCCCTCTTTCTCTCTTTCTCTCTGCATTTATGTATATATGTTTGCAAGACTGTACTCGGTGCATTTGTTTCCAGAAAATCGAGACACAATAAACGTTGCAAATGTTCATAGACGTGTCGCCACACACATGTTCAGCTGTCACAGGGTGACGTCTTTATCTCACTCGTCATGATATAGTGGCATTGTTCCTCATAGGAATGGGCGCCATGGACAGCTGCAACAAATTTTAAAGTCATCGGTTAGACCTGGCTGGGATTCGAACCCAAGATCATCCACTCTCGGGCAGACGCCGTATCACCGGTCACCGCGACACAAACATATATGTGCGTAAGCACACGCGCACATACTAGAAAAGAGACGTATGCACGCAGACACACACATGCACTCGCTAACACACATGCATGCTTGCATACGCTTACACACACACACACACACACACGCACGCACGCACGCACGCACACATGCACGCACTTATCCTTACACACACACACGCACGCACGCACGCACGCACGCATGCATGTGGACATCCACGTGCGAAAGCATACATGCGCATAACGGCACACGTTACACACCTCTTCACTTGGCGGTGCCCCAGCAAGCCCTGAATTCCATCTGGATGTGAAATCACATCTTCCACATCCCTCTGACACATATGATACGACACATTTTTTCAAAATATGTCCAGTTATTGCCAAAATGAGAGAGAGTAGGGTGAGGGGGGGGGAGAAAGAGAGACAAAGAGAGAGGGTAAGGGAGGGGGGGAGGGGGAGGGAGAGGGAGAGAGAGGGGGGGGGGGGGGGGGGGGGGGGGGGGGGGGGGGTTAAACGGGACACACCAGTGAACGTAACTCCTGGGCTGTTTTTTTCCTGAGAGAGGGCTGCTGAAGGCAGTTCAAAAACGTACTTAGGAGTAGAGTGGGGGAGAACATTGAACTATAAATACGCTACACAGAATCACAAGAAAAACCATTAAGACGGACTGTGGAAATGTCCAGTTGAAAGGCTAGCATCATGTGGGAATTGTCAACATCAGTCATCAAAAAACTGAAGAACAGCTTCCTACCAACCATCCTAGATCCACGATCCTGCTATTAATTTGGAATGTACGTCGTGACGAATTGCGTTTAAAAAATATTTTTTTTTAAAAACGTGAGAGCGGTAGGTCATGATATACACCATAGTATAGTAACCCATTGCTGAAAGCGCTTATGTCATCATCGCCACCTATTCTTTATGGAAATTAGTTCAGCAGTTACTTAAAAACCCAAAACTAGACCGACAGACGGACAGACTGAAACGGACACGATGATTACTTCACGAAAGGATGTCAAGGGAACAGCGCGGTGTCGAAGCAACAACATGCGCCGCCGGGTTGAATGACTTGTGCCACCCAAAGAGCTTGCATTTTGGGAGAATGGAGTGCATGTGTGATTTCTTAGCTGTTTCTGCAAATTGTCTGCAAAAGATCTGCAGTTCTGGGTCTTCAAAAAGTAACGGGTTATGTTGCCTTTGAGCTCGGGTTGACTGCCTACTAGACAGGTGTACCCATCCTGATGCGCTTGTTGCTCCAGCTCCCACTACCCACAAGGTGGGTGCGTAACCTGTCATGGCATTCTCCCGAGTTTTCGCTCTCCCCAAAGAGAAATCACACGTGGACTGTAATCCAGTCCAGCAGAGGAGCATTGTTACTCCGTCATGTTTCGAGATGTTGGGATCAAAAGAGGTTTTCCAAACTGAGTATTAGGCCTGGATATTACACGAGATTATATGGGCATCCGTCAGTCTCGAGAGACAGTGGTGTTGTGCCGTGGATCAGTCAGTTGAGTTTCTGCTTCTGCTGTGGCTGAAGAGCCCAGTCCTCGATGGCAGACTCTGTTGCGGTTGCTGGAGGTGGTCTTGGTCATCAGTGTCTGTAGGTGCCGACGCTATTCTTCTGCCGTCTGCAGCGCCTGAGCCTCTCCAGCTTTGCCTCTCTCTTTTGCTCTGCTTGCTTGATGCCGGCCTTGATGGTGGACTGTTAGTTGATCCGATCTGAAGCTGCTGTCTCCAGTTCTGCTGGGTTGAGGCTGACTGTCCTCAGGTCGCGCTTTGCATACATCCTTGCAACCCTCATCCATGTAGCTGACGTGGCCAAGCCAGCGTGTTCAGCTCGGCGTCCAGAGCGAGTTGCTGGAGATGGTGGAGCCCAGGTATGAGAAGTCACGACCACTTCGAGGGTATGATCACCTTGGAGATGCGGGGAGAGCTGCTGACGTCTTGGCCCATGATTTTTGTTTTCTTCAGGCTGATGGTGAAGCCGAACTCGGTGCAGGCATCAGCGAAGTAGGTGATGAGCCATCGTAGCACTTTCTCGGTGTGGGCAGTGGAGCGGCAGTGTCTGTGAAGAGCATCTCCTTGATGAGGACTTTCCGCACTTTCGTCTTTACTCTGAGGTGTGCCTGTTTAAGAGGGTTCTGTCACTTCTAGTGTGGAGGAAGATGCCTTCTTCAGACTGTCGGAAGGCGTAGCGTAGCAGCAGGGAGTAGAAGATGCCGAAGAGTGTCGGAGCAAACCCACATCCTTATTTGACACCGCTCTTGATTAGGCAGGGGTCTGAAGTTAAACCATCGTACTATAGAGTGCCATCCATGTTGTCATGGAAGGACATGATCATCTTCAGGAGCTTGGGGGAACATCCAATCTGATGTATTAGGGTGAAGAGGCCTGACCTACTAACCAAGTCGAACTCCTTGGTCAGGTCGATGAAGGCGATGAACAAGGGCGTCTCTCCTTGCAGCTTTCTCTTGTAGCTGCCTCAGGGAGAATATTATGTCGATCGTCGACCTCGCAGTTCTGAAGCTGCACTGTGCCTCTGGGTACAGTCTTTTGGCGAGGAGTTTGCAGCCTGCTGGGGGCGATGCGGGGGAAGGCTTTACCAACAATGCTGAGGAGGGATATTCCGCAATAGTTATTGCAGTCGCTACGATCCCCTTTGTTTTTGTATGGCATGATGATGTTGCATCGCGCATGCTCTGGGGTGCGGTCACTTTCTTTCAACACTGCAACAGAAGTTCATCGGAGGGGATTGAGGAGAGAACTCTCCTTGCCGGCTTTAGTGACTTCTGGAGGAATGCCGTCGCTACTCGGAGGTTTAGTACAGGCCTTGCTGAGTTCCTTAATGGTGGATGGGGCATCAAAAACCTCCATGGCGGGCAGGGGAATGGTGTTCTGGATGGCTATGTGGGTGACTGAGTTCTCTCTGGAGTACAACTCAGCACAAACGAGACTCCCATTACACAAGATGAAATTATTGAAACTGTCAACGTTCAGACGAAGTGTCGTATCTGATCTGTTCACAGAAGTGCTATGGTCTGAACCTTTCACAGGATTGTGTACAGACTTGAAAAATGGACAAGGCCTTAACTTTCTGAACAGGTGATTTTGATATTGATAGAGATATCTGCTCATGAAAATTGGGCTGACCTGAAAACAAAGCGAAGAAATTATAATGGTGTGCTTTGCAAAGCTTTCAAAAATGCTCAGCAACAGTCCGTTCGTTCATGTTCCTTTTCGTTATGGATAATTCCGATAGTGGGATATCTGCTCATGAAAATCGGGCTAACCTAAATACAAAATAAATAAACCATAATGGCGTGCTTCGCATAGCTTTCAAAAAACGCTAAGCAGAAAGCCCCTTCGTTGATGTTCCTTTCATAAAAAAAAAAACAAGTTCTACATGTATGCGTAAGATAGAAGTATAGCCTGGAGAATTAAGATAACATTTTCTGAAACTTCTCTACCAGACTGCCCGCAGCCACAGCATTTGTTTCCATCGCAGTCAACTGGTTGACATGCTTGTCCCGACTTAAAAATCATTCTTGATCGCGATCCGAAGGTGACTGGTACCGGGTCCAGTCTATGTGGGCTGAAAAGGGCAGACAACTCTGAACGTTACTGAAATGACTCGGCCGATTGTGACGTGTGCGTGTTCAATCTGATCACACATCTTTTCAAATATCTTGCCAATCAAGTCACAAAGAAAGTTGTCGTAGAGCGTTGTGTGTGTGTGTGTGTTTTCGTTGACACCCGTCTCTCCAACATTCCTTGTTGATACTCATTTCATGTCATTCCCATGACGTAAGCGGTCGTAGGGGGGACTTTTGAGGAACGACTCTACCGATCTTCTCCATCGGGGCCCGTCCTCTGCTTCTCGCAAGAGTTCTGGCAGCCTGAGGTTGGTCCATTCCATCACGGTCTCCGACCAGCTCTTTCTCTGCCTGCTTCTCTGCGCCTTCAAGCGGGATTGTCTTTGCCAACGGGCCGTGTTGTGTGACGTGGCCATACCACATCAGCTTTCTCGTCTGGATTGTAGCCAGAGAGGGGTTCCTGTGGTCCTGCCAGTGTGGTCACTTGCTCTTGGACAGAATCATTGGTTCTGTGCTCTGTCAGGTGATGTGAAGCATTCTTCATCTCTTAATGTGTGTGTGTGTGTGGTGGTGTGTGGGTGTGGGGGGGGGGGGGTGGGTGTGTGTGTGTGAGGGGGGGGGAGTGTGTGTGTGTGCGCATGTGTGTGTGTGTGTGTGTGTGTGTGTGTGTGTGTGTGTGTGTGTGTGCAATATGCACCCTGGTTTGTAGATGCATGTGTACTTTATTCATCTTCTTGTGGTTTCAGTGTGTGTGGGATTGTGTGTGTGTGTGTGTGTGTGTGTGTGTGTGTGGCCAGGATGTGTGTGTGTGTGTGTTTTGTGTACACATTATGTCATTTCATTAAAATAAACCTGGTTTGTAGATACATGGTACTTACGGGAATATTTCATCTTCTTATTGGTTTCATTTTTTGATGTTTTCTTTAACCTTTATTTGTAAAAAAAGATTAGGCTTATGATGCAAGATTGAGTGCCATAAATAATCATTACTATTTCAAAAGGCCCATTCTTCTCAACAACTCTGCTGCCAAGGTCCAGCTTTCTGTACCCGTACACATTATGTCATTTCATTAAAAAAAACATGTGAGCTGAAAACGATTTTTTTTCTATTGTTATTTTTTTTCTGCATCAGTTCAAGTTTCTTAGCTGTAAATTATTTGGTGGGTGGTTGTTGTGATTAGGTCCTTAATAATTTTAAAAAATATGATTGGTGTTGTGATTTCAGGACCATGGCGACTTCAAGAGGGCGTGTGTGAGAAACGAAGCATTGCAGGAAGCAATGAGGAGGTCGTCAAATCGCCCGACGGAAAATGAATTTGTAAATCGACCTTTCTCACATACAACAAGCGCTGCAGTCCGCCATGCACGTACATAGTCACACATATATTGAACTCTAAGAGAGGATATCACCTTGCGCGCGCGCGCACACACGACGCAGAGAGCAGACGCAGAGAGAGACAGAGAGAGAGAGAGACACACACAGAGACACACAGAGGCCATACACATAGGCACAGATTATTGTTTGTAAAACGAATTTAAAATCAAATTCGTGAAAGCACAATAACACACTGATGTATGGATATATTAAAATTTTTTAGTTAAGGATGGTGCATTTTTTGTTACTTGTAAATCCTTCCCCCAGAAGAGATGATTATAACAGGGACCAGTATTGTTCTTACGCCATTCGATTAATATTTTTTACACAGGGAAAATGCCAAAAAGCGGTATCTCAATGGTTCTTTCTTTACATCTGATGTCACCCCTCATCTTCTGACTCACCCCACTGCCCATTTTCAGGCACCAGTAATATCACAGTGGACAAGGATGTCTGTGACTATGTCACCACACCAGCCCTGGAAGAGGCCGACGAGATTCTGCAGAACACTGGGTGGGTGATACTGTGTGGAACCCCCTGGCAGTGGGAAGACACCTCTAGCCTATGCTCTGTCCAGGCGCAGCAGAAAGCAGGGCTTTTCTCCCTATGTTCTGGATCAGATACAACTCTGGAAGTCCAAGGTTGGGGAACAGGAGCGCAGCATCGTGGTGCTGGACGAGAATTTTGGCAAGGTTTGTCTCGACAGTCAGCAGTACAAAGGGACTGGAAGAAGATCCTCAACACTGTGCTGGAGATGATCAAACATGGATGGCAGGCTGGTGATCACCGTGTACCCACACATACTGCATGAACTCCAACAGTTGGAAAGTCACTGGGACAGTCCTCTGGGAGATGCTACTGCCACTGTGAACTTGACAGACACTTTGCCGACAGGTGTCAGAGAAAACATGCTGAATTTCCATCTGAAGAAAACTTAATCTAGAGTGACAGACAATGTCAGGTTGTGGAGACAATCCTACAGAATGATGAGAGTGGTCCTGTTTTCCCTGGTGCTGTGCTTACATGGTAAGCCATTGGTCGTCTTCAGAAAATCTACAGATATATTTCTAATACCAGCTGAGGCACATGCTCTGCTGTTCAACGAGATGGTTTTGGACAGAATCCAGGGACCCATCTTTGTTGCAGTCTTAGTGCTGACTATGAAGGGAGTGTCTTACTTCCTGCACAATCTGTCGGAAGCTGCATCAAATCTGCCGAAGCCTGGGTTGCCTAACATTCATGACGACACTTTGACAAGGTACGCAGAAATCCTACAAGGATCCATATTGTTCCAAGGGACGTTTTCCAGCCGGGTGCTATACGAGGCTGCTGGCTTGGCTCTGGGTCGTTTCTTCCGCCTGCCCACACTGCTGAGAGTGTGTGACGTTCCATTCCTTGTGAAGTACGTGCATTTAACGGTCGCAGCGGGGTCAGTGTCTGAAGGTCTGCCTTTCGCCCAGTGTGTTACTGTTGGAGCCGTTCCAAGCTGCTCCATGGACCCCAAATGTTGCATAGTGGATCGCCGGGCATTGGTGGAGAGGATCTATACAGAAATCAGTGTAGGTAACCTTCAAAGTATCTTCCAGCACCCCTGCCTCCAGTGTCCTGTCTTTTTGCAGGAACTGGAAGAGTATTGTTCCAAGGACAGGAAGAGGATGAAGCAGCTGTTGAGTTCTGTGGATGCTGTGCACCATCTACCGTTGGTCTACTGGTCGGCCTTCCTTCCATCTCCCAATCTGACCCACTGGTGTCTGGCCAAGGTGAAGACCGTTAAACAACTGTCCACTGTTGTGCTGATGGCTTGTTCCCTTTTTGATCAAGTGACTCAAACCTCCCAATGCAGACTACCATCTCACTTGTCTAAAACATTAACGGTACAAATGTTCGAACACCGTTATTGTGTCATGGATGTTCCGTTGCCTGGCAAGTGTTTTACTAAAGCGCTTCAGGAGCAGGTGGAATTAGTTCATGGGGAAGAGTCGCTTCAAGAAAAACTGCAGTATCTTCTTGATCCCTCCCTTCCCATCCCCCATGATCTCCTCACGGTCCAAGCGACCACTGACAGATTGCAGCTCCAGGTAAAGGACAGACGTCTCTGGTACCTGGTGTTCCGACTGCTGACAGACAGGGTGGTGAGTGAGACGGACAAAGATGGCGACTCCCTCCTCCACCTTGCTGTGAACAGTGGGGAGACAGGGGTTGTCAGACTGTGTCTGAAAGCTGGAGCTCTCATCACCCAGAAGAACAGGAAAAGAGTGACGCCTTATCAGCTGAATCAGAGGACACGTGCTCTGGCCTCAAAGAACAGAAATCAGAGTGACACCGATCAGATCTTGGAACGTATTCTTAAGGCAGATAAAGAAGAAGTACAGTTTCTCCTTCTCTACGAAGTCGGCGTGAAACGACATGAGCAGTAGTGGTAGAACAGGATTACTTCTGGCGTGTCATGAAGGACGGGAAGACATTGCCGACCTGTTCATTGAGCTTGGGGCAGATGTCAATGTTGAGGACACCATGCGATATGGAATAAGACATTCATCACTCGGTCCTGTTTATTTCGCTTGCAATACAGCACTTACATATGCTTGTGTGAACGGCATGGTGTGTACAGTGAAACGGCTGCTACAGCATGAGGCTGACATCCATACCAGAAGCGAGTACACAGCCCTGCACTTTGCTGGTCTGTGTCTTGAACATGCTGCATCTGCTGACATCACCTGTCATTTGCTTCAGGCTGGAGCTGATATCACTGCCCAGGATATAACTGGTCGCACACCACTCATGTTTTCTGTTGGGAATGACCAGTTCACCATGGCCAGGCTGCTGATAGATCACGGTGCGGACGTCAATACACAGAATAAAGAGGGCGACACCCCCCTTCTATCAGCTGCCAAGCGTGGCAATTTCAATACAGCTAAGTTGCTGATATGTCAGGTGCCAACGCCAACACACAGACTAGACGGGGTGACATACCACTTTTGTGGGCTGTCCGAAGTGGCCGGTTTGACATGGTTCAACTGCTGGTAGATCACGGTGCTAACGTCAAGACGTGGGGAGCAGGGTCAAGCGCTACTTCTGTTGTCTGTCAGGAATGAGATGTCTGATGCAGCTGAACTGCTGATAGATCACGGAGCTGACGTCAACGCATGTGATACAGATGGAAACACACCTCTTCTGTGGTCTGTCAGGAATGGGATGTCTGAGACAACGGAGCTGCTCATAGTGCATGGGGCTGATGTTAATACAGTCAATACAGATGGTAACACACCCCTTTTGTGGGCAGCCAGAAGTGGCGACTTTGACATAGCTCGACTGCTGATAGAACGCGGCGTTGAAGTCAATGCACGGAATATATGGGATGACATGTCACTTCTGAAAGCTACTATGCACAGTAGGTTTGGCATCATTATATTGCTCATACTTCATGATGCTGACGTCAACGCACGTGATAAACAGGGTCTAACACCACTTCTGTGGGCTGTTGCGCGTGACCAGTCTGACACGGTTAAACTGCTGATAAAGCATGGTGCCGATGTCAACGCACACGACGAACGGGGTGACACGCCACTTCTGTGGTGTGTCAGGAATGACCTGTCTGACACGGCCAACCTTCTGACAGATCATGGCGCTGACGTAAACGCACAAAGCGCAGACGGAAACACACCATTAATGTGGTCTGTCAGGAATGGTCTGTATGATACAGCTAAGCTGATGATAGATCACGGAGCTGATATAAACGCAAAGAATACGGACGGTGACACACCAATTCTTTTGTCTGTCAAGAACAGCAGATCTGAAAAAACCAAACTGCGGATTGATCAAAGTGCTGACGTCAACTTACATGATAAACAGGGTCACACGCCACTTCTGTCGCCAGCCTTGTGTGTCTGGTCAGACATGGCAAAACTGCTCCTAGATCACGGTGCCAACGTCAAAGCAAAAGATAAACAGGTCACACACCACTCAGATTGGCATGCATGAATTGCCGTTTTGACATTGCACAGTTACTGATAGACCACAGTGCCTAAAAAAACGCAATTCAGGAAGGCGTGCTCCTTAAATGTCACACACAGACAACCACAGCCACGCAGACGCTGAGGTGTGTTGAGAAATCCTTTCAAAGACAATTGCTTCTGAAGCTCACTCAGTCCTGCGGTTGGAGTGCAGACATTAGAGGTATACTGAGAACTCCTGTACGGGGGTTCTCCAGCACAAGGGGAACCTACTGCTTCCTGACAGGATTCCTTCTTGGAGAGTCGATGCTGCAGCCTCACTCAACCGTCCGCACAGGGAATCCTGCCTACATGTCTCCTGTTGATTGGATTTCGCTGGTCTTCTGGGCCTATTTATTTCCATGGAAAATCTACGGGTCAAGTTACAACATGGAGTTCAGCATTGTAGAAATAGAAATCACTGGTAAAACCAGCAAGTTCATCAAAAGGTGCCATTTCCCACTACTGCCAAAAACAACATGTAACCTAATGAGTAGGTAGCGGCGATGAATCGGAGCTCGCTCGCTCCTTCAGCAGATAATAATTTTTCAGTAATGTCTGTCTCTTTGCACATGCAGCACACTATCCCTCACTTCCAAAGAACAGTACCACGGCAATGTAGTCCGTCATATTCTTGCCTTCCTTGAAAAGTCAGTGGAAATCTCTACTTCTTAGTTCCCACAGGGAGCTTTGTTATCCGCTTGTTCCCCCAACCGTTAGTGGTCTGCGCAGCTTCCAACTCCACCCACCCCCCCCCCCTCCCTACCCCCGTCACCAGCGCAGAAAGGAGTCTCCTTCTACTCTGGACATGGGTCTGCCCAAGTCTGCGATGTGGGCCACACGGAAAGCCTGTCATTAAAAGACAAACAACTGGTCACTGACAGAAAGTTTCCCGCTGGGGGGTTTTCTGTGTTATAAACTTAACTCGGAAACTTTTTTTTTATCGTTTCTACTTTTCAGTCGATCTTGGAAAGCGAGAGAGTCACGCCTGGACAGAAAAGATTTAGAATTTTTCTTTTAATCAGTTTAGACAGACAGACTTTAAACGAGTGCAAGAACAGGACGCCGAAAGTATAGTATGGATTTTGCACTATCCATAGGTAGGATTACCGGGGCCCGTGACAAAATAAAGCCTTAGCAGACCCTGCTGCCTAGAGGACCGTGGACAGGCAAGAGGCCGGGGGATGTCACTTCACTGAGCGCACCTACGGCTCGGCAGCAGGAAGGGAAAGGCGTCGCCTGAACGCTTCTCGTCTTGGTTGCACAGCCGCACGGCGCAAAAGGACAGTCCCGAATAATAAGTCTGTTAGAAATAAACTGGATTAAAAAAAAAAAAAAAAAACAGAAAAGAGACGAGAAGCCTATGTGTGTTGACGCGTGCATTTATTGACGTGGTGATTCAGGCAAGCCCCTGTGTGAGAGCCTCTGTGTGTGTGTGTGTGTGTGTGTGTGTGTGTGTGTGTGTGACAGGACTTCTCGACTCGTTTATTGACATGGAGATAACCCCAGATGTGCCCCTGTTTGTTGGCCTCTGTGTGTGTGTTCGTGCGCGTGTGCGTGCATTTATGTATGCTCATTTATGAGCTTACATATGTGGATTCCGGTCGGAATGCACAGCTGTCCCTGTGTATGTGTTTGTGAGCAAAAAATTGTAGATGATTACGTGTATTATTGTCAGTGCTATTCACATACACCTACGACTGTATTTCCACAAAATTTGTGCTTTTTCTTAAACGTGTACCTGAGGGTCACATGCATAATTAATTTAGCAGTAACAGAGATTGAAAAAAAATCGTCTGTGCATGAAGTCTTATTCACTGGATGAAAAAAAAAATTGTTTTGATTCTCTCTCTCTCTCTCTCTCTCTCTCTCTCTGTCTCTCTGTCTGTCTGTCTCTCTCTCTCTCTGTCTGTCTCTCTCCCTGTACATATCTTTCTTTGACAATAGTAAATGTGTATAGTGACCTGTGTGGTAGAGGTATTATCTCTACTGTTGTGAAATATTTATCCGATCATGAATTTATTCATTCTTTCTCTCATAATGATGGTGAAGATGGTGATGATGATAAGAGCCATAAGTGAGATGGATGTTATTAGACATACTTGTATCAGAGAGCAAGAAAATACAGTATCCACTGTATACTTTCTGATACAGTCAAACGGTTGCTGTTTTTGATAGGATTGTTATGCCAAGGGCTATAATAACAGGACATACACTGTATACTTTCTAATGATAGTTGTTATTTGTTTTGTTCGTTATCGGAAGGACCAAGAGATCACAACATCCATTGTACACTTTCTAATGATGG
Organism: Conus betulinus; assembly: GCA_016801955.1. Taxonomy (NCBI): domain Eukaryota; kingdom Metazoa; phylum Mollusca; class Gastropoda; order Neogastropoda; family Conidae; genus Conus; species Conus betulinus. The sequence continues at coordinate 152,553 of JADBJO010004118.1, read as the reverse complement.
TCAGATGGTTTGTTATTTGACATGCTCTGAATGCAGCGACAGAGAGGACACAACATGCACTGTATTCTTCTGATCATAGATGGTTGTTACTTGATATGCTTGTTATGCCAAAGACAAAAACAATACAACACACACTGCAAAGTTTTCTGATGATACGTTATTTGATATGTTTGTGTGTCAAAGACCAAGAGAACACAAAATCCACTGTATACTTTCTGACAATAGATGATGATTTTGAAATGTTTGTTACCCCAAGACTAAAAGAATACAATACACACTGTGTACTTTCTGGTGATATTGATACACTTGTTGTGTCAAAGACCAAGAGAACGCAAATCCAGTATATACTTTCTGATGTATAGATGCAATATGAAATACTTGCTATGCGAAGGACAAAAAGAATACAATATCCACTGCGCACTTTCTGATTATAATCAAAGTTTTTTTTTTTTTTTAATATACTTGTTAATTCAAAGACAAAGAGAACACTAAAACGCAATGTATACTATCCGATAATAGGTATTGTTAAAGACCAAGTAAACACAATGTGCACTGTGTACGATCTGATAACAGACAGTTGCTATTTGATCTGCTTGTTATGTCAAGGACAGAAAGAAGGCAACATACACTGTTATTTTCTAGAGAAAACAAAAACAATATCTACTGTATACATTCTGATAACCGATAGTCGTTATTTAGTATGCTTGTTATGCCAAGGACGAAAACAGTACAATAAACACTGTATACTTTCTGATGCTAATTGTTATTTGATGTGCTTCTTGTGTCGAGGACCAAGAGAACAGAAAACCCACTGTATAGTTTCTGATGCATAGATGATATTTGAAATGCTTGCTATGCCAAGGACAAAAAGAAGACAATATACACTGTATACTTTCTGATGATAATCCAGTGGTTGTTGTTTGATATGCTCGTTAATTCAAAGAGTAGGAGAACACTAATATGCACTGTATACTTTCTGATAATAGCTAGTTGTTAAAGACCAAGCAAACACAATATGCAATGTATACTTTCTGAGAATAGATAGTTGTGATTTGATCTTCTTGTTATGTCAAGGACAAAAAGAATGCAATAAACACTGAAACGTTCTGATGAAAAAAAAAAAAAACAATATCTACTTTTTTGCTTTCTGATAACAAATGGTTGTTATTTGGTATGCTTGTTATGCCAAGGACAAGAAGAAAATGTGCACTGTATACTTTCTGATGCTAGATGTTATTTGATGTCTTCTTGTGTCAAGGACTAAGAGGACAGAAAATCCACTGTATATATAGTTTCTGATGCATAGATATTATTTGAAATGCTTGCTGTGCCAAGAACAAAAAGAACACAGTATACACTGTATACTTCCTGATGATAATCAAATGGTTGTTATTTGATATCCTCGTTAATTCAAAGAGCAAGAGTGTTAGAATTCCAGCCATAACGAACGACAAAAGTCCACTTTAGTCACTGGATTAATTTATTCAGTCACAATAACAGTAGATAATCCATTTATGCAGAACACAAGAGGAAGAAGAAAAACAGCAGTTACTGTCAAGACGACGTGGCTATCTCAAAGTGCACATCATATATACGTCATAAATAAATAATCGAAACTATGACGTAACATTAATCTGACATAAGCTGTTCGATTACATTCAACACCCCCACTTAATCGATACAACTTAAAGTCCTAATATGTCTACACCATCAACATTTAGTCCATGCATGGTTTCAGCAATCAATAAGGCATAGTCCATGGTTTCCAGCAATAAGGCATAGTCCATGGTCTCCAACAATAAGGCACAGTCATGTCACACCCTATCCAATCATTGTCTTTATTTAACCAAACAGAAAAGATCTGAATTTCAACAACTGAGTTTTCAATGATGGCTTGGTCATTATATCAGCAATCATGTTTTCAGTTGGACAATACTTGAGAACGACTTTGCCACGCTTGACCTCATTTCTGATGAAATGGTATTTGATGTCAATGTGCTTCGATCTGCCTATTCACTGGGTTGTGTGCAAGAACAATAGCTCCTTGGTTGTCTTCATAGATCAAAGACCCTTGACCTTGACCTTGGTTAATACCCATGTCCTTCAGAAACTGATTCAGGTACAAACTTTTGTACTGCTAATGCTAAAGCAATATACTCAGCTTCGCAAGTAGACAATGCAACAACGGGTTGCTTCTTCGATTTCCAAGAAATCGGTGGACCGTTTTCATTCAGGGAGAAACAATACCCCGAAGTACTGCGCCTATCATCAGCATTAGACGCCCAATCCGCATCACTGTATCCTATGAGTTTTAACCCTGTGGTACTTTTCTTGTAACACAACTCATAGTTAATTGTGCCTTTGAGATATCGCAACACATGCTTGGTTGCGACCCAGTGACCTTGAAGTGGATTAGAGAGATGCTGGGATAACATGGTAATCACCCAGCAGATATCTGGCCTTGTTGCAATCATGACATAGATCAGGCACCCTACAATTTCACGATATTTGCGGTGATCAACAGGTTCAGTGTTTTTTCTACTATTCCATCTTCTGTTCTGATGGGGTACCCCTAGGTTTACATTCAGACATGTCATATCTTTCAAGCAGTTTTTGAATGTAACGCCTTTGGTGCATCTTAACACATCCATCCTTTTGCTCAAAATCAATGCCTAGGAAATACGACAACTTTCCCATCTTTCATTTTGAACCTATCAGAAAACATTTTCTTCGTTTTGCACAAGAGGTCATTATGTTTGCACCAACAATAATATCAACCCACACAAGAATGACAGTCATGCCATCGTCTCTGTCTGTTTTGTGTACACACAATTATCAGAGGGACTTTGAACGAACTCATTTTCAGCCAGAAAAAATGTGCAGCAACTGGTTCCAATTCCTACCTGATTGCTTTAACCCGTACAAGGATTTTTTTCAATTTGTACACAAAGTTTTTCACCTTTTTGACCTTTGACTTCATAACCTTCAGGTTGCTCCATGTAAATTTCACAATCAATGTCAGCATTGAGGTAAGCAGTTTTTGACATCCATCTGATGTAAAATCAAATCGTTTTCAGCCGCCGCAATTTGCATCAGAGTACGTACTGAAGTCATATTAGCAGTAGGTGCAAAGGTATCAGTATAATCAACGCCTTCTTTCTGACTGAAACCTTTTGCGACATACCTAGCTTTGTAGGACTTTGAACCAGTCGCATTCTCTTTGATTGTGTAAACCCCATTTTCCCCCCACTGTTTGCCTACCCTCCGGAAGAGCCGTCAGAGTGTAAGTGTTATTTTTCCTTCAAAGAGTTCATTTCATCATCCATTGCCTGTTTCCAGCAATGAGAATCCTCTGAGCCCACTGCTTCCTGATAACTCTTTGGAAACGAGGACATCTTATAACAATAATCCACGTTTGTCATAACTTGATCATCATCATCATCAAACTGCGTTTCATAATCTTTCAAGTGGTTAGGGGGTTTTCTCTGCCTTCTCGGATACCTGTGACCTTGACCTTCTTTAACCAAAGGTTCATTTTTAGGCACATTACATAGAGCATTTCTGTGACCTTGACCTACAGTACACTTTGACTGCTCTTCAGGTATGGGTTGACTGACAGAAGGAGGTCTCATCATCATCATCACACCACCATCATCTAAAGAGTTCTCTGTCTGTGTACCCTGGTCATCACACATTGACTCTGTCTGGCTTATCTGACACAAAATGCACACACGACATTTCATCACTTTGCCACTTTCAGGGTAATACACAAGGTATGCAGGACTGTAACCATCATATCCTACAAAGATACCCTTAGTGCATCGTGAATCAAGTTTGCGCTTGAGCTGGGAATATGCATAGCACTCTGTTCCAAAAATTCTCATGTTTGAGATGTTTGGTTTTCGACCAGTCAAACCTTGGTATGGAGTTTGGTTTATCCTTGCATTGTAACATCGGTTACGATTGTACACAGCAGTGTGCACAGCATATGGCCACATCTCTTTTGGAAGGTTCTTTTGAATCAGCATGGATCTTCCCATCTCAAAAATAGAGCGCCATTTCCTCTCAGCTGCCCCGTTTTGGTGTGGGGAGTAAGGAGCTGAGGTTTCATGCCTTATCTGATTTTTCCTGAGGATTTCTTTAAACTCCCTTGAGGTAAACTCGGAACCGTTATCAGATCTAATGGTTTTCAACTTGCCAAAAGGTGCAGAATCAGCCAGAAACTTTTCTTTTCTGTGGCTTTGATCGTTTCACTTTTGCATGTCATGAAATACACAAATGACGCATCAGAATAATCATCTGTGAATGTGATGGCATACTTGAAACCTTCATGGGATGCTGGTGTGACCGGTCCAGCAAGATCAGTGTGCACTAACTTTAGAGGACAAGTTGCACGAGTGCGTGTTGTTTTGCTGATGTTGTTTGTCATTTTGCCCATGACACATGTTTCACAATCATGCTTACCCTTGCCTGTAATTTTCATGCCATCAACAACACCTTCTAGCTTCAACACATCAGAAAAATTACAGTGACCTAGAGTTTGATGCCAGACATTCAAATCCTGTGTTAAACTAACATTATCAACATCACATTCCTCTGAGACAGTCTTGAGGTAATACAAATCTACCTTGCTTTTCGATTTTGAATTTGGCTTCACCTTCATACACAAGGCTTGCTGTTTCAGGTTCAAATATCACACTCGCACCTTTGTTTGTCGCTGCCTGAACAGAGAATATGTTCTGTGGAAAAGTAGGTACATACAATGCATCATTCAGAGTAAGACTGACTAGATTTCCACTGACATCTTTGACAGTTACATGTGCGGTACCTCTTTGCTTTGCTAGATTGTTTTTGCTTTCACCATTCGCAAGCTCGATGAAATGGTCCTCTGGTTTGAAAGGATTTTCAAACGAGCTGAACAAAGTCTTGTCATTGAGTAGATGGCTTGTAGCACCACAATCAACTAGTAACTTGGTAGGGTTTCTTATCTCCTGTCTGCTCCCTTCGTTCATCTTGAAGAGAAAAGAATGTTCTGGATCTGGATCAGTGGAGT
>JADBJO010004118.1:130000-142500 GCA_016801955.1 Conus betulinus | reverse complement strand
GGCCAACCTCAAACCCACCTGTATGAACAATCCGCCAGTTCAACTAGCTGACTTCCAAGAGTGCAGAGGGCTGCATGTCTAGAGTAAACTGTACAGAGGGCTATCTAATCTAAAGTGTACAGAGGGCTAGAGTAAAGTGTACAGAGGGCAATCGATCAAGATTAAAGTGTACAGAGGGCTGTCTATCTAGAGTACAGTGTACAGAGGGCTATCTACCTAGATTAAAGTGTACAGAGGGCTGTCTGTCTAGAGTACAGTGTACAGAGGGCTATCTATCTAGATTAAAGTGTACAGGCTATCTATCTAGATTAAAGTGTACAGATGGCTGTCTAGAGTACAGTGTACAGATGGCTGCCTAGCTAGATTCAAATGTACAAAGGGCTATCTATCTAAAGTTTACAGTGAGCTTTCTATCTAGAGTGAAGTTTACAGAGGGCTTCTGTTAAGAGTACAGTATACAGAGGGCTATCTATCTAGATTAAAGTGTACAGAACGCTATCTATCAAAAGTGTACAGAGGGCTTCCTGTCTAGAGTAAAGTGTACAGAGGGCTTCCTGTCTAAAGTGTACAGAGGGCTTCCTATCTTGAATAGAGAGCACAGAGGGCTTTATATCAAAAGTAGAGTGTACAGAGAGCTTCTTGTCTACGGTAAAATGTGCCGGCGGCTATCTGTCTATAGTAAAGTGTACAGAAAGGCTATTTAGAGTAAAGTGTATAAAGGGCTGTCTATCTAGACTAGTGTATACATAGGGCTATCTATCTAGAGTAAAGTGTACAGAGGGCATCCAGTCTGGAATAAAATATGCAGAGGGCTTCCTATCAAGAGTAAAGCATTCAGAGGACTGTCCATCTAGAGTAACGTGTACAGAGGGCTTCCTATTCCTATCTAACGTAGAGTGTACAGAGGCTTTTCTATCTAGAGTGAAGTGTACGGACGGCTTCCTTTATAGAGCACAGTGTACAGAGGGCTTCCTATCTAGAGTAGAGTGCACAGAAGTCTTCCTATCTAGAGTAAAGTGTATCGACGGCTTCCTATCTTGAGGGAAGGATAGAGAGAGCTTCCTATCTAGAGTGATGGGTAGAGAGAGCTTCCTGTATAGAGTGAAGAGTAGAGAGGGCTTCTATATCTAGAGTGAAGGGTAGAGAGGGCTTACTATCTAGGGGAAAGTGTACAGAGGGCTTCTTATCTAGAGTAGAATATACTGAGGGTTTCCTATCTAGAGTAAAGTGTACAGACGGCTTCTTATCTAGAGTAGAATATACAGAGGGCTTACTATCTAGAGTAAAGAGTACAGAGCGCTTACTATCTAGAGTAAAGGGTACAGACATAGACGGCTCCTATCTTGGATAGAGTATGCAGACAGCTCCTATTTTAGAGTTGAATGTACATACGACTCCTGTTTAGAATTGAGTGCACCGACAACTGCTATCTACAGTTAAGTGTACAGCCAGACATCTAACATATTGTGTACAGATGGTTCTGGTCTAAAAGTTCAGAGAACAGATGGCTCCTCTTTAGAGTTGAGTGTATAGACGGTCACATTCATTCAGTGTAAGTCGGTTCCTATCTAGAACTCTGAATGTCGATGACAGCTTCTATCTAGAGCTGTGATCAGATGGCTCTTATGTAGAGCTGAGTGTATAGAGGGCTCCTATGTAGAGCTGAGTCTATAGAGGGCTCCTATCAAGAGCTGAGTGTATAGAGGGCTCCTATCTGGAGCTGAGTGTATAGAGGGCTCCTCTCTAGAGTTTAGTGTATAGAGGGCTCCTATCTGGAGTTGAGTGTATAGACGGCTCTCATCTAAGGTTGAGTGTGCAGACGGCTCCCATCTAGAGTTGAGTGTGCAGACGGCTCATATGTAGAGTTGAGTGTGCGGACGGCTCCTATGTAGAGTTGAGTGTGCGGACGGCTCCTATGTAGAGTTGAGTGCACAGAGGGCTCCTATGTAGAGTTGAGTGCACAGAGGGTTCCTATGTAGATTTGGTGTGCAGACGGCTCCTGTCTAGAGTTGAATGTGCAAACGGCTCCCATCTAGAGTTGAGTGTGCAAACGGCTGCCATCTAGAGTTGAGTGTGCAAACGGCTCCCATCTAGAGTTTCCCATCTAGAGTTGAGTGTGCAAACGGCTCCCAATTAGCGTTGAGTGTGCAAACGGTTCCCATCTAGAGTTGAGTGTGCAAACGGCTCCCATCTAGAGTTTAGTGTGCAGACGGCTCCTTTCTAGAGCTGAGTGTGCAATCGGCTCCTTTCTTCTAGAGTTTAGTGTGCAGATGGATCCGACCTAAAGTTCAGTGAGTAGATGGCTCCTATTTGGAGTACAGTATACAGACGAGTGGCCTGTACAGACGTGCGCTATCTAGAGTCCAGTGTTCGGACTGTTCCTTTCTAGAGTTTGGTGCGCTGACCATTCTTATTCAGAGCTGCGGTTATAGACAGCAGCTGTTTAGAGTTGAGTGGACAGCCATTTCTTATGCCGAGAAGGATCGAGGCCATTTTCGTTTTCTTTAAGGACGAATGTTGATTTGTCTTTTTTTTTTTTTTTTTTTTTTTTGGCTTTCTTTCTTTCTTTCTGTCTTCTCTCTTTTTCTTTCCTACTCTCTCTCTCTTCCTTTTTGTGTTATTTCTTTCCTTCTTTCTTTCTTTCTTTCTTTCTTTCTTTCTTTCTTTCTTTTATTTGTTTTCTTTTCACTTTTGTAAAAGTACCCCCCCCCCCCCCTCCGCCTCTTTTTCTTTACTATCACGTCGCCTCCCTTTTCTTCCTTCTTTCTCTGCTGTCCCTAATTTTGTTTTCCTTTATTGCGGGTGGGGTGGGGATGGGAGGGGATTGGGGGGGGGGGGGGGGGGGGGTGAATGAGGGGAAGGGGTAGGGGGTGGCCAGCACAACGAATCATTCACCTCTGTCTGTCTCTGTCTCTGTCTCTGTCTCTGTCTCTCCCTCTCTCTCTCTCTCTCTCTCTCTCTCTCTCTCTCTCGCTCGTTCGCTCGTTCGCTCGTTCGCTCTCTATCTTTTCCTGCCCCCATTTCCGCCCCTCCACTTCTCTCTCTCTCTATGTCCCCCCTCTTTTTCTCTTTTTCTTCCTCTTCTCTCTCCCTGCTCCCACTTCCGCTCCTCCACCTATCCCACTCTCCCGCCCCGCTTCTCTCTCTCTCTCTCTCTCTCTCTCTCTCTCTCTCTCTCTCTCTCTCTCTCTCTCTCTCTCTCTCTCTCTCTCCTTACCCCACCTCATTGCCCTTTTCAATCTCTGTGTTTCCGTCTCTGTTTTCTGTCTGCCTCTCTCTCTCTCTGTCTGTCTCTGTCTGTCTGTCTGTCTGTCTGTCTGTCTGTCTGTCCTCTCTCTCTCCTTACCCACCTCATTGCCCTTTTCAATCTCTGTGTTTCCGTCTCTGTTTCTGTCTGCCTCTCTCTCTCTCTCTGTCTGTCTCTGTCTGTCTGTCTGTCTGTCTGTCTGTCTGTCTCTCTCTCTCTCTCTCTCTCTCTCTCTCTCTCTCTCTCTCTCTCTCTCTCTCTCTCTCTCTCTCTCTGTTGTAGAATAGCAAGGACAGACTGGAAGAATAGGCATTGCCTAAAATCTTTATCCTTGAGTAAAAAGTTTTTGGGTCTTGAGTCTCTCTCTCTCTCTCTCTCTCTCTCTCTCTCTCTCTCTCTCACACTCTCTCTCTCTCTCTCTCTCTCTCTCTCTCTTCTCTCTCTCTCTCTCTCTCTCTCTCTCCTCGCCTCACCTCATTGCCACTTTCAATTTCTGTGTTTCTGTCTGTTTCTGTCTGACCCTAACTCTCTGACTGTCTCTCTTCCTTCTTCCCTCTCTCTCTCTCTCTCTCTCTCTCTCTCTCTCTCTCTCAGTAGCTACAGCAAAATGCTGCATAAACTGTTGTAGTCATTGATATACTGATTTGTTTTAATAGCGTCAGAATGCATGCTTACACACTCCCTTCATGTAGAACTTCAGCTAAAATAAAGAAGCCATCTCTCTCTCTCTCTCTCTCTCTCTCTCTCTCTCTCTCTCTCTCTCTCTCTCTCTCTCTCACACACACACACACACACACACACACACACACACACACACACACACACACACACACACACACACACACACACACACACACACACACACACACACTGTCTGGACATACATTGGAAATATGACCAAATTTAGGTTTAGAATATCAGAATTAGCGGTTCACAAGTTCAGATACAAAACCGTTATTGATGACAATGACTTAGTGTGTCCGCTTTGTAAAGAGTCTCCAGAAAATGAAATCCATTTTGTTCTTTGCTGTCCAGCCGAAAGGAACATTAGAACTGAGTTCATTCAGCCAAAATTTCATAGACGGCTTCCCTATCTAAATTGACTGTGCTGATGTCGTCAACCTCACCAGAAGTTGTTCGAAAACTTGTATTTTGTTTTTGTTAAAAGGCATCTAGATTCAGAGAAAAACAGCTACCTCTTGATGTTTTAAATTATTTGTGTTTGAAAATGCTTTACAGTCATGAGTGTTTATCTCACTTCATACCTTATGCTCACTCACCCCTTCATAAGGGCCTAAGGCCTATATGAATAAAGTCATCCGAATCTCTCTCTCTCTCTCTCTCTCTCTCTCTCTCTCTCTCTCTCTCTCTCTCTCCTCTCTCTCTCTCCAAACAGCTACCGCAAAATACTGCATTTTCTGCTGTAGTCATTGACATTTATGATCTGTTTAATTGGCGTCAGAAAGCATTGCTTATCCATTCCATTCTGGTAAAACTTCAGCCAAAATGAAGAACCGTTTTTCATCTCTCGATCTCTCTCTCTCTCTCTCTCTCTCTCTCGATCTATCTCTCTCTCTCCTCCTTCTCTGTGTGTGTGTGTGTGTGTGTGTCTGTGTGTGTGTGGTTGTGGTGTGTGTGTGGTGGTTTGTCTGTCTGTGTGTGCTGTCTGTCTGTCTCTCTCTCTCTCTCTCTCTCTCTCTCTCTCTCTCTCTCTCTCTCTCTCTCCACTGCCAAATAAACGGTGAACGTGCTCCTTTTACATCTGTATACTCACTCTCTGTCTATCCAGTCCTGCCACCCCACCCCCCCCCTACCCCAACGCTCCTCATTCCGCCACCTTCCCCCACCATCTCACTCCCTCTTTCCCTATTATCCTTCACCTCCACTACAGTCAACAGGCGTCAAACCGCTGGTTTTGTGTACCAGTCGAGCGTGACAGCCGTACCAAATTCGGTGAACATGAACGAAAAAGCCACAAAGAATTAATGATATTACGATGAGTAACGCGCTGCGCAGTGTGTGTGTGGTGTGTGTGTGTGTGTGTGAGTGTGTGTGTGTTGTGTGTGTGTGGATGGTGTGTGTGTGTCGTGTGTGCGTGAGTGGTTGCGTGAGTGCGGTGCGTGCCATTGTGTGTGTGTGTGTTTGTGTGGTAACCGCTTGTGTGTGTGTCGTGTGTGAGTGTGTGTGTGTGGCGAGTGCGTGCGTGCGTGCTTGTGTGTGTGTGTGTGTAGCGTGCGTTGCGTGCGGGGCGTTGTGTGTGTGTGTGTGTGCGTGCGCGCATGCGTGAGTGTGTGTGGTGTGTGTGCAGTGTGTGTGTGAGTGGGGTGTTGTGTGTGTGAGAAGGAGAGAGGAGAGGAGAGAGCGCAATCAAAATTTAAACAAACTTAGACAATATACGTACAATTCAGTTCATCTTCCAGTCCAAAAGCAAGACAAAACATTATACTGCAAGGATCTATCATCTCTAGTCCAAACAAGGTTACACAGCATCTAAGGTCAGAAAGAAAGCCTTTTCCCGCTTAAAGTGATCCAGGTTTTGTGCATCTGAAAAAGTAAACATTCTCTGATTGGTCACGAAACGAATCCGACTTCTTCTTCTGGCGGACGGTCAAGTGGCTAGGCGACTCTATAGAGACTCATTGGGGGAACGAGATTAACTTCGTGGCTTGCAAGTCAAGCGGACTTGAGAAGGTTATAGCGTGAGGGATTGGGGATTTGTTTTGGCGGTTTTGTGTTAATTTCCTGCTTCAACAAAACCAGGTTGAGGGTCAGGGCTGGCTCTTTTTTTTTTATTTTCCTTGGTTGTCAGTTTAATGGCTAAGTTCACCTCTGTGGGTCTCCAGTCTGGGTCTGTCTCTCTGCCTGTTAGCTGTCTGCCTATCTGCAGGTGGGCTGCCTAGCACACCGTTGCACGGTGAAACAGGAGAGAGAGGAGGAAGAGGAGAGAGCTTCGAGCGAGAGAGAGAGAGATGAGACTGTGCACGCATGCGTGATTATGTGAATATAATTTATGTATGTGTTGTGTGTTGAGGGCGGGCGTGTGTGCGTTAATGTGATCACCTCTCACTGTCTTCACTGCCTGTATGAATCTGCCTGCCTGCCTGTCTGCTTACCGGTCTGTCTGTCTGTATGTCGGCTCTCTCTCTCTCTCTCTCTCTCTCTCTCCTCTCGGCTCTCTCTCTCACTCTCTCTCGTGATTTTTTTGGTCATCATTCCATTCTATCAGTTTTGCATGCTGTCCATTCAGATGTGATTTTGGCCGTTTTAGAATAAAAACATCGTTCTATCTGTCTTATGTTGTCTGTCTGTATGTCTGTCTCTGTCTGTCTGTCTGTCGGTCTGTCTGTCTGTCTGTCTCTCTCTCTATCTCTCTCCTCTCTCTCTCTCTCTCTCTCTCTCTCTCTCTCTACTCTCTCTCTCGTGAGTTTTTTTTTGTCATCATGCCTATCTAGAAAGGTTTGAAGGAGTTGGAGACCATCAGATGTGATTGTAGGGTTTGGCCGTTAGAGGGGGGGGAAAAAGGGAGAGGAGAGGGAGGGAAGAAGATAGGGGGGAGTCTCTCTCTCTCTCTCTCTCTCTCTCTCTCCTCTCTCTGCTCTCTCTCGATTCTTCTCTCGTTGAGTTTTGTTATCCATTCCATCCCTTAGTGTTTTTCATGTTCCCTTTCAAATGTGACTTAGGTCGTTTAGAATAAACTCTCTCTCTCTCTCTCTCTCTCTCTCTATCTCTCTCTCTCTCTCTATCTCTATCTCTCTTATTCCAGTAAATGTTCGGAAAACTGGTCTTTGTTTTTGTAGAAGGAATTTACATTGAGAGAAACATCTACATAAGGTTATTTGTGTTGGGAATGCTTCACAGTTATGAGTATTTATCACAGTTCATACGTTATGCTCACTCACCCCTTCATAATGGGCTAAGGCCTATATGAATCATCATCCGAATCTCTCTCTCTCTCTCTCTCTCTCTTCGCGTCTCTCTCTCTCTCTCTCTCTCTTCTCTCTCTCTGTATTTGTTGGCAACTCTCGCATTGTGCGTGCGCGTGCTGGTGTGTGTGTGTAGTTTCTTGATCAGGTCAGTGTGGCCATCCACTCAATGAAATTATCAGTGACCTAGTCCATTGACCTAAACCGAACGTGTTGATATTTTAAGTTACAGTGTTATCTCGATCTATTTTCCTCACTTAACATTGACAAAAAAATACAGAGAGAGAGAGAGAGAGAGAGAATGAATGAATGAATGAATACTTTAATGAATTCAGGCCTTGGCCCATTTCATGAGTTGACATATTACACAAAGTGGATTCAAATTACGATACAAAGGAGGGGGGGGGGGGGGGGGGGGGGGGGGGGAGGGGAGGGGGGGGGAAGGGGGAAAAGGGCGGGAGAGTGGGAGGAGGGGAGGGATTACAATGTTCAGGCACAAAATCAATCCAAAAAATACTGAAGAGAGAAAAAAAAGTTTACGGTTACATTTCGAGCGAATTTACGGATTGTCACGAATCTCCAAATATTTAAAGATATACCAAGCTAGTTGCCTTATCTTAACTTCGCTCTGAGTTGACATTAACTGAGAGAAAAACTGTCTCCATTCATTACAGGGCGCTATGTTCCTCATATGTACATGTCTAATACTATCGTATTGTTTACAACGAAACAAAAAAATGTTTTCGTTCTCGATTTCACCAGGACAGAAAGGGCAGAAGTTATCAACAGTCACATCAGGTTTTACATATCTATTACTATGTACTTTCAAAGAAGTAATGCCCAGTCGGAATCTAATTAAAGCGTCTCTGAAACATTTCTGTTTAATACAACCCAAATATACTTCAGGGGACAGGTCAGATTTGAAGTCTCTGTAGAGTGCGTAACGATCACTGGTGGTCAGAGTGTTCCCAATCTTGACAATTCATATCAAGGAGTCTCTGTTTAAAGACACTACAAAATTGATTCACATCACCCACTCCCTGAGCAAGCCATACAAATCCGAAACCAGTTCTGTTCAGTAAAAACCTCAATTCTAATACCCAGTTCCGTTTGCCGTTTTCGTCTAAATTCATAAGCATCCTGTAGGGCTGCTTTGGTAAGCGCTTGTCGTTCATATTTAACAATCTGAACCAGAATTCCAAATCTTTCATAAAACCATTAATAATGAGGGGGTGTTTGCCGAGCTCACCATAAACCATTAGGTTAGGTGTACGGAGGGCCACGTTAAGGAATCTTTTACAAGCAAAACAAATGATTTTTTCGGTTGGGTCATCCTTTATCAAGATACTCCAAATCTCAGCAGTGTAAGACAAAACCGGTTGAATCATGGTATCAAAAATTTTAAAGAAAGTATTTCTTGTCATTTGATTGAGAGAGCTGTGAGCTTTCAGAACCTCAAAAGGGGACTTTTTTTATCTTTGACTGCAAATTGCTTTACACTACTACACATATTCATAGAAGTGGTAAAGGTAAAGCCTAAATACACATAACTATTTACAACTTCAACGTTAGTACCGTTGATAAACCATTCCTCATGTCTTCCCAGATACCCTCCCTTCCTGAAAACCATGATCTTGCTTTTGTCAATATTTACAGTTAATCCGAGATTGGTGCACATTTTACTTACACAATCGAGCTGGCGCTGTAAGCCCACTAGGCGAGCATGACAGTAATGCTAAGTCATCAGCAAACAGCAAAATGAAAAAGTTCAACAAAATCTGGTAGTAGCTGTATGCCATGTTTGCCAAATTCAGTAACATATTCAGCAAGCTCATTTATGATTATAGCAAAAAGAGTTGGACTAAGGACACAACCTTGGCGCAAGCCTTGGGGCATTCAAAAGCTTCGGTGAGCTCATTATCAACTCTAACACGTGCAACCACTTTGCAATAAATTGCCTTGATTGCATTAAAAAATTTGGATGATACACCAGCCCTGTATAGTGACCCTAGCAGAATGTCACGCTTGATTGTTCAAACACTTGTCGTAGATCGATAAAAGTGACATAAAGCTTACCACCCTGTGTCTAGACAAGTACTTCGGTGTTACAGCATACAACGTAAATACGTGATCCGAGGTCGAATAACCCCGTCTAAAATCTGCCTGTGTTTCTCCGATTTTTCCATTCGCTTCCAGCCAGCTGTACAGTCTTTTATTGAGAATAGAAGTGTAGCATTTGCCAAGTAAGCTCAGAAGCGATAACCCTCTATAATTGTCAGTGACACGAGGATTACCTTTTTTAAAAAAATGGGGACAATTACAGCACTTGACCATATTTCAGGATACTGTCCTTCATCAAAAATAGCGTTGAAATATTCGGTCAAAAAGTGAACAACGTGGTTTCTGCCGCTTTTAACATTTCAGCTAAACCTTCATCTTCGCCACTTGACTTACCGTTTTTTTTTTTAGAGTATATTTAGCTCTTTGTACCTCCTCAAGGAGATTTTGTTGTCTAGTGAGTCAATCCGTACGTTGGCATTTATAGGTAACAGATTGGAGTTGCTCACTTGGCTAGCTAGATTAGACTGAAATACTTTCATAAAATGGTTCTGCCATTCGTTCAGCGAGATGCTGTTTGGGGCGGTCTGCTTTCTAGATAGACCCGTGCATGCTTTTAACTCTTTCCAAAACATTTTAGGATTGTTCAATTATGTATTCGCGAGAAGCAGGGTTTTTGTCCGCCTTAAATCGTTTACATTTATGTTCCAAAAGTGATTTGTACTCTTTACGTGCCTTAACGTATGTATGCCTGTCACCTGTGTCACGTGTGCGCTTAAATGTACGAAGTTTAGATCTGGTTTCCTTACGAGTAAAAAAGCAGTCCTTATCAAACCAAGTCTCCTTGTGAAGGGACCCGCCTAGTTTAACTTTCTTTCTCATACAAACGCTTGAACTGGTCAAACAGTCAACAAAAACCTGAAGCGCCAAGTTTACATCCACATTAATCAAAGTAACAGCACTATTCAATATTGAATATCAACGCTAAGAAAGCCTCTGAGGAACGTATCGTTTTCCTCCATGTCCCACACATACTTTTCAACCCACTGAGCACTGGCACAGCGATCACTTCTCGAGGTAGATGGCAATGTCATTTTAAGAATCAGAGACACGGGCAAGCGATCGGATTCTACACAAACAGTTTCAACTGTCAATGAATCTAGAACATTTTCATTACATAAGTCATTAGACAATACAAAATAGTCAATTGTACTTGAGCCTGTTGAAGAAACATAAGTGAAACTGTCGTCAAAACAAAAACGGTTAGCACCATTAAGAACTGAACATTGTATGACGTCACATATGCTAAGCAATTGCAGACCAAATGATCGAATTCAAGATCTTGTGAAGTTCTTTCTAGGTAGACATTTTCAACACCACTCGTCGTCCAGTTTGAGTTTAGTTCACGGCTGTTGCCTTCACCTGTTCGGGCATTAGAACCGCCACATAACAAAACATAGAAATCTGATCTTTTCTCCAGCAGCACTGCTAAACAGTGTTCGATTAAATCAATACCAATGCCCATATCAGAGTGGGCGTATGGTGGAGAGTCCCGAGGAGGAATATAGTAGAAAATACACATAACTGGTTTATCAGCAGTAAAAAAAAAAATTGCTGACATTTCTAACACAACAAAATTGTCTAGGTTCACATTGATGGGCTTGAAATAATTAGCGAAACCGTTACATACCAGAACCATCACTCCTCCACTTTTCCTACCTTGTCTACTAAGTTTCTTTGCCGGAGCTGAAAACAAACAAAATCTTTCATAACATTCATTTCAAAACTTTCATCTACAAAGGCTTCTGTCAAGCATATAATATCAGCAGAGTTAAAAAAAAAAAAAAAAAAAACTGGTAAAATCGTGGTTACTTAATTTATTTGCAATTCCCCCAACATTATAATTCAATAACTTAAAAGGAGTAGGTGCACTACGGACATGTGAAATGTGAACGTGTGTGTGTGTCTTCAACACTGGGCTGGCCATCCCGTCAGGCATCAAGGGTGACAGATGCCGGCGGAGACTGGAAACATAGTTTTTGCTGTCTGAATTTGCCACGCGTGACCGCACCCTGCAAGCGGACTGGGTCCGCTTCGTCACAGGAAACTCGGTAGCTGACCCCTCGCTTTAGGGAGCTTTTCTGCGTCTGCAAGCTGTCTGGTGCCACAGGGGTAGTCACGCGTGACAACCTCTGCACCGGCACAGTGCAGAGTATCGGCGACGGTGCCTTTGCCTGGCCCCACATCAGTGGTGATTTGGTCAGCACACTGTTGCAGTTGACGGCTGCCACCACCGCCGACCTCGAGAGGCCCTCGAGCAGTAGCAGCTGCGCTGATTGAAGCTGGCTGAAGAACAGGAAAGTCGCCGTTGTGTGTCGTCGTATCGCTGGTAGAGTTGCCATGGTCTGATCGATGAGGTGGGGGTGTACCGGTAACCTCGGAGTCACCCCGAAAGGGGGGCAGGCTCTTAATGTCATGGTCGGCCCGCAGTCCTGAGTTGCTGTAGAACTCACGGATGAGTTCCGTCTCCTTCTGCATTGTCCGGTCCCAATCTCCGTCGTACTTGTCCTTGAGGAAGGTTGCCAGACACTCCCCAGAGAGAGAGAGAGAGAGAGAGAGAGAGAGAGAGAGAGAGAGAAGAGAGAGAGAGAGAGAGAGAGAGAGAGAGATTCGGATGATTTATTCATATGGCCTTAGCCCCTTACGAAGGGGTGAGTGAGCATAATGTATGAAGTGAGATCAGTGCTCTCACTGTAAGGCATTCCAAACACAAATGATTTAGAACATCAAGAGGTAGCTGTCTCTCTAAACCCGAATGCCTTGTACAAAAACAAAGAGATTTCGAACAACTTCTGGTGAGGTTGACGACATCAGTATAGTCAACTTAAATAAAGAAGGCTGTCTATAAAATGTTAGTGAATGCATTCATTTCTAATGTTCTTTAGGGCTGGACGGCAAAGAACAAAATGGATTTCATTTTCTGGAGACTCTTTACAAAGCGGACTCAATAAGTCATCGTCATCAACCACGGTTTTGTATTTAAACTGTGAACTGCTAATTCTGATATTCTTAACCTAAATTTGGTCATGATATATTTCAAGTGTCTCTCCATTTCTATAGTTAAAGTTTCAGACCGTGAAAGCTGCAAACCTTTCTATAGAAATCAAACCTCTCACTATGCTGCACAGGCTCTGACCATTTTTGCCAAGTGCAGTCAACCAGTCGTTGACGAAAACAACGTAATAACTGGTTTACATTTCCAACACCTTGAT
>JADBJO010004118.1:115000-120000 GCA_016801955.1 Conus betulinus | reverse complement strand
ACAGTATTTGAAACTCGGGATTCATCATCATCATCATCATCATCATCATCATCATCATTATTGCCACTACTACTACTACTACTACTACTACTACTACTACTACTACTACTACCACTGACGGATGATTAGGCAGGCGGGTCATCCGCTGATGTGGATCCTTATGTGGAATGAAGACCAGTTCTTGAGGCACAAAGTCGTCCACAGACGCTGCATGGAATGGAGTCCTGCAAGGATGGGCTCCGTTTTCTCCGATTCCTCTTTTCCTGGATGGCAGCTGCTCTGTTGCGCTCAAATGTCGTTGTGCCCTGGGTACACTGTTGCTTCCAGTTCCATGTCTTTTGTCAAGGGCGACATCTTCTCAGGAAGCAGTGTCGATGTCGCAGCTTCTGAGGTTGGCCTTCAGGGTGTCTTTTGTAGCTCTTGACAGGCCTTCCTTGGTCAGTTTGTCCTTCCTTCAGTTGTCCATAGAGCAGCATCTTTGGAATTCTGCTGTCCTGCATACAGACAACGTGTCCATCGTCCGATGGACTGCTAATACTACTACTATAACTATACTACTACTACTACTACTTTTACTACTGGTAGTAGTAGCAGCAGCAGTACTAGTAGCAGTAGTAGTAGTAGTAGTAGTAGTACTATTGTTGTTGTTATCGTTATGATTATTGTTGTTGTAGTTGTTATCATTATTCTTCTTCTTATTGCTGTTGTTGTTATGACACACGAAGAAATACAGAAAATGTCTATGTGAAATGAAGACTGCTCTGATTCACAGTACAGTATAGGCTATATGTACAGGTGGTAGATGGATATAAACGGCACTGGTGCGATTCAATTCTCCCTTTGCTGTGCAAAGGAAACCGGTAAATTGGATGATAAAAATGGTAATAAGACAGCTGCAGCAGACTTTCTCGAAGAAAAAAAAAAAGCAGAGAAACATTTCGTTTGAAAATTGCGTGACTAAATTTGATGTGTGTGTGTGTGTGGGGGGGGGGGGGGTGCGTACGTTTGTGTGTGTAAGAGAGAGAGAGAGAGAGAGAGAGAGAGAGAGAGAGAGGGAGAGAGTACAAGCCCATCTGCATTTCAAGTTTGTATTGCTATTTTTTTTTCAACAAGAATAATCGTGTAACTTCTGTACTTTCTTTGAGTGGGTAGAAACTGTAGAGAGAGCTGCATTGAAGGTCTTCGTATAATTTTGTACTTTCTTTGAGTAGGTAGATACTCCATGGAGAGAGTTGGACAGCAAACCATCTTCAGAGAAGTGCCAGGGTCTTGAGAGTGCCAGACTCGTTTGTCATGGAACATTGAATAAGCAGAGAAACTGCTTTTTTTTTACATCAAGCCATCCATCATAACAAAAAAAAGAAACTTGATGATAAAATAATGAAAACGAAGAAATACAAAGAGTGAAAATCAGCGGAAAGGGCGAGGGAGGTGGTGGGGGTGAAACCTAAGATGGATGAGGAGGGGAGAGGAAATAGGAGGAGGGAGGTGGTAAGATGGAGGCGTGGGGATGGAGGGAGAAGGAGTACAAAAAAAAAATCCAAGCCTTTTAGTTATCATATCAAGGAAGTAACAAGAGAGAGAGAGAGAGAGAGAGAGAGAGAGAGAGAGAGAGAGAGAGAGAGAGAGAGAGAGAGAGAGAGAGAGAGAGAGAGCTAAGTTATGCACAATATCAATACATTGTCTACAAGGCATACACACGCATAAAAACAGACAGAGGCATAAAATATATACAAGGATACATCATAAAAAAATCACTGAAGAGTTATTTCAAGGGAATTTGAGAAAATATTGATGGCTAACCATCCATGAGATGCTTTTTCAGATTTTTTTCTTAAACTGATTTTTGTTCTTTATGTTTTTCAAAGTGATTGGTAGCTTGTTCCATACATTTCCACCAGAGTATAAAAGACTAGATTTATAAAGATTATTTCTTGGTCTAGGAAAGGATAATAAATGACTATGTCTATAAGTGTTAGTTGTAAATGAATCTCTTATCTTTTTAGGTGCATATCCGTTTGTAACATTATGCATGCATACTGCCTTATTGAACAAAAGTCTGTTGTAGAAAGTTAACATATTAAGTTGTTTTAGTTCTTCTGTAGTTAGGGTGCTTGATTTTAGTAACACTAATTTTAATGCTCTTTTATACATTCGATGAATAATTTTCAAGTTGGTTTCACACTGCAGTTATCCCATAGGGTTGATGCATAATCAATGATTGATAGAACATGAGCACAGAAAAAAAGAGCTTTCGAGAATGAATGTCCAGGAAGTTCTTAATCTTGGCTAATTGAAGTAATTTTTTTTTTTTGAGACTTTTTTTTTTGATTTGACGTTATATGGTCGGTCCATGTTAAATCTTTATCTATTATTACTCCTAATATTTTATGTGAGTCGACTTCTTCTATTTTTAGGTCAGATATAAACAATGGTGGAAATTTTTTTAACTTCATCTTTTGTCTTTTTTTTTTGTCGGGCACATACAAACATGCACTTGGTTTTGCTTGCATTTAAGGACATATGGTTCAACTGAGTCCATTCGATAAGTTTTTTAACATCATTTTGGAGTTTACTAGCTAATCTTAATGGATCTGAATCACTGGAATGAAGAGATGTATCATCGGCAAACATTTCGCATTTACTTTCAAGAAAACAAGGTAAATCATTGACGTAGACAGTAAACAGTAGAGGGCCCAATACAGAGCCTTGTGGTACTCCATATTTGATAGACATTAAGTTGACGTTTTATTGTTGACTGTTACTGACTGTTTTTCCTATTACATAGAAATGAGGACATGAGATTTATGAATTCTGGAGTTAATTTGTAGAGTTCCAGTTTACGCAACAGGAGAGAAACGATTTATTACATCAAAAGCTTTTTCAAAGTCTCTATAAAGAATGCCAGTAAATTTATTTTCATTTATACTACATAAGAGGCTATCAATAAGCTGTACAAGGGTTGTGGCAGGAATGATTTTTTACGGAAACCAGATTGATCGTCGTGTGGAGTAAATTGTTTTTAGTAAGGTAAGAATATAGTAAATTTGCAAAGTGTTTTTCAATAGGTTTAGATAAAGCAGATAAAATAGAAATTGGTCTATAGTTTGATGGAATTGACTTATCGCCAGATTTATAAAGTGGAATTACTTTGGCTTCCTTAAATTTCAAGGGAAAGGTTTGTTTCTCTATGCATAAATTGTACAAATATGTTAGTGTATCAGTAATTATTGGACACGAAATCTTTAGTATTTTTGCATCTAAACTAAACCATCTAAATCGCGTGTACTTGATTGTTTTAGAGAAGAAATACTTTTACTACTAACGTCCATAACAGTCATTGGTTGGAGGGTAAAGAAAAGTTAATTTCTTTTAAATCAAGGTAGTGTTTTAAATGCTCTCAAGGTCATTTTCATTGGACCTATCGTGTGATATAATTTTTTTTCTTTGATACTAGCAAAATGGTTGTTTAATTGATCTGCAGTTACACATCTGTGATAATTTCCTGATTTCTTGAGACTTGTTTATTATTCAACATGTTAATAATGGCTTTCCAAATCTGACGTGAATCCTTTGTAGAAATTAACATCTTTTGAAAGTAATTACGCTTAGATTTACGTTTCATTGAATTTACCTTATTTCTTTTGTTTACGGAATTTTATTTGTTCCGGCATTGCTTAACTGATTTCTTATGTTAATTTCAATATCTATTTCTTTTGTTATCCACGGTGGTTTTGTTTCTTGTCTGACTCTTTTTTTGATGAATGGAGCATGTTTGTTATACACAGAAATAATGTGTTTAATCCAAAATTCAGTTGCATCATCAGGATCTCTTATTTGGTATATATTTCCAATTGTGCTGTGGCAAGGTCTGAAAGGAAATCTTCTTCCTTAAAGTTTCTAAAGCTCCTATAATATATTATCTTGTGCCCTACTTTTGGAATTTTTATACGGTTTTTGAACCACGTCAGACAAACGGGATTATGATCGCTACATCCACATGGCGGAGAGCATACTTCAATGATGGATTGTTTTTGTGTTTGTATAAATGTGATCTATTAAGGTACTTGACTGTTCAGTTATACGGGTTGGTATGTCAATAAGTTGTTCAAGACCGTGTAAGGTGTAGTTTTGATGCCACTTGGGTTTAGGTTTCATTAAATCTATATTAAAGTCTCCCAAAATAATAGTTTCAAGGCTTAGCATGTTACTTCATCCATGAGAACATGAAATTTATCTTGCCAGTCCAAAGTTTCAGATGGATTTCTGTATAAAAATCCTATAATAAGTGGTTTTTGTTTTTTTTTCATACTGATTTCAATCCATACAGATTCAATCCCATAGTTTTCAAGGCTGTTTAGTTTTTTTACAGTTTAATGAAGATGCTACGTACAAAAGTAGGCCTGTACTTTTAGGTTTGCACGGATCAAGTCTAATTATTTTATATCCCGGTATGCTCATATCAGCATTTGCTATTTCTGAGGACAAACGGGATTCCGCAAAACAAAATAGTGAAAGTTGTTACCATTGTTATGGAGAATAGTTGCAACATCGTCTTTCTTATTTCTTGAGTTGTTGATATTCAAATAGCCTATTCGGAGTCCCTGTTTAGTAGGCCATGTGTCCAAAGTTAACGACATGTTGCAGTTAGTTGTGGACTTAGTGAAGAAGAGTTTTCTTAAATTTTAACTATATATATACAAAAAAAATGAAATGGAATTTTTAAGAATCTATATGTATCTATACATATATATGTATATATTTATCATACGTACACACACTCGCTCGAGCCCTGAGCAAAGATACCGAGGCCTCGAGCAAGTCTTATAGTCAGACTAAGCAAAATTAAACAATATACAAAGAAAAGACTAATATAATTATATTAATCAAAAGCGAAAAGCGAAAATAAGCGAAAATCACAATCAAAGTGCTAATAGAAAATATTTCTAGTAATAAACGTTTGAACACAGAAACGTGTTCGTTCTGAGAAAGCAAGAAAA
>JADBJO010004118.1:100000-110000 GCA_016801955.1 Conus betulinus | reverse complement strand
TCTGCAGGGATATCAGCCTGCGTACGCAGAAGAAGAAGACGAAGAATCAGGTATCTATTTACTGCTTGGTGAACGGAGAAGTTTTCTTGTTTTGTTTTGTTTTGTTTTGTATTTTCTGCAGTAAAAATCCAGCCAGGTGAGTGGCTCGGACTCACGACCGTCAGCACCCATGCAAACGCTCAAACCCAACTTTTATTAACACTGTTTTGAGTACAGCTATCGTTGACACGAAAGCAAGTACAGTCTCGTTGACACTCGAAAAAGTACGACTATCATTAACGTTGTAGCTACTGCTGAGATGGATTAAAAGATTTTTTTTTTTACAACCCTTTCCCTTCCACCAGTCTTCACCAAACCCTCACCTTACCTCTCCTCTTCTCGACCTCCTTCCCCGTTCCCCTCCGCCCTCCCTTGGTTTGTAAAAAGTGTGTGACGAACATGAACTTGTTGTTGGCACTTGACCTAATCCTGTGCTGTCGACTCTCTGACCTCACCTCCCCTTCTCACTCTCCCTCTACGCCCACCCATCCCCCTCCCTTCCGCCACTGTCTGCGACTGTTTTCCCTCAACCTTCCAGCCTTTCCCCACACACCTTGTCTCCTTTACGACTGCCCCCCCCCCCCCCCCCCCCACACACACACACCCACACACACACACACTCTCTCTCTTTCGCGCTTCTTCTAAATTCAAACTGGTTGACTTTGAAAAGGCTTTGGGTCGCGTAGACTGCATATACTTTCAGTGTATTGAAAGTTTTCTGTCTGGCGTAAAGTATATGCTTCTGAATGAAACATTTTATGAAAAAACATGACATCAACACACTGTAAACTGACAGTCTGCACAATGCTGCAAGGCAGAACGTGCGTGTAGACAGGGAGATCCTGTGCCTGCATAGCTGTTTACTTTCTTTGACGAGATGTTAAGCTTTAATGATAAATGAAGACAAGTTAATGAAAGGGCATCAAAATAGATGACGGGATCAAACATTTCTTAGTTCGTAAACGGCACTCAGTGCAGTGATCAAAGGAGATTGCAATTTCATTTAGTCGATCTACTCCTGTCCTGGACACATTTCACAAAAACTCCAGGCCTACACATGAACGTGTGAGAAAACGAGGGCTGTACGTATTCGATGTCAAAGAAGTCTAAAGCAACACAATATGCTGTCCGCATTTAAAACTAATACGGTATCCATCTTTATTTAAATATTCGGTGTTGGCTTACACAAGATCTAAACGAATGCGAAAGGATCAGTTACAACAACAACAACAAAAATTTCGGAAACAAAAACTGTATACACAGTTTGGACTCAATAAGCCATTCAACTGCTGGAGCAGTCGCTGTTATGAAATTATTCGTTTGTCTAAACCAATTCATCTTTGAATTCTGTCACCAGATCTGCCGGACCACTTTATCAAAAGAACACCAGATGTGTTTTAAATTTGTGTGGGATGGTAAACATGACATGGTCAGCAGAAATGTGAAAACATTTGAATCTGTAAAGCAAAGTGGTTTTGAACATGGTTGAACCTAGAACATACTCATGCCCTGAAACTTCTTTGGATAAAAAAAAGTTCAGATCAAATCAGGTTGTAACCCAAACTCATCCATTCACACAATGTCTATCTATAAATGTCTCAGGTTTTGCATGTTTGAGGCGTTCCTTTTTTGGTGTCTTTCTTTCTGTTTATTTATTAGTCATTTATTTTTTGTTGAAAGCAAAATGGAAAAAAAAGTACATCCCATCACCTATTTCACCGCGCGCGAGTGCGTGTGTGTGTGTGTGTGTGTGTGTGTGTGTGTGTGTGTGTGTGTGTGTGTGTGTGAGAGAGAGAGAGAGAGAGAGAGAGAGAGATTGTGCGCCTGCATACAGTTTGCTTTGAAACAGGTACATGATTCGCCTTGTTGTTTACGCTGCCACAAATTGTAATGCGAAGCATACGGCACACTGATGTCGGGAGTGGAGGGGAGAGGGGGTTCAGGGGAGGGGGTCAAGGGAAGTAGAAGTGGGCAGGACAGATAACTGACATTTGAAAGTTAAGTTACAGAGGTTTGATTGAACAACGCTGAGAGAGGAAACAACCGCGTTGCGGTCGAAACCCGTCCGTTAGCCTTTCAACCCTACACAGTTCGTGTCTCGGGCCGGTATCAATGCAGTGACTGCCACAGGATGAAGAGAGACGAGGTTCTCTGGGTAAGTGTCTTTCTGCTTGTATTCCCTTTTTTTTGTCTCAAGTCCGGCTCAGTTTGGTGGTTTTGGCTTCCGAGAAAAAAGGACCAGCTACAATGTCATGATTAATCCTTTGTGTGTAAGAGAGAGAGAGAGAGAGAGAGAGAGAGAGAGAGAGAGAGAGAGAACAGAGAGAGAGAGAGAGAGAGAGAGAGAGAGAGAACGAGCCATGTTAGAGAAAAATGTGTGTGTGTGTGTGTGTGTGTGTGTGTGTGTGTGTGTGTGTGTGTTTGTGTGTGTGTGTGTGTGTGTGAGAGAGAGAGAGAGAGAGGGAGAGACAGACAGACAGAGAGTGAGAGACAGGGAACCAGCCATGTTTTAAAAAAAAATGAGAGAGAGAGAGATGTTCAAAAATCTGTGTGTGTGTGTGTGTGTGTGTGTGTGTGTGTGTGTGTGTGTGTGTGTGTGAGAGAGAGAGAGAGAGAGAGAGAGAAGCCTTGTTGAAAAAATCTGACTCGTTTTTTTTGTCCAATGTTACACGTTTGTGGGTTGCCACACACTAATAGTAGAATGTCCGCGTGGTTCGTGGTGATGATGAACTTCGATCCAGAGTTGAGAGCATAAATATCTCGCCTCATTCTCCCAACTGCTCTCGGCTTTGTCGGAGCCCCGTTCGCTTGTGTAGGTTATAAACCACATCCGGGCACCACTGTCACCGCGCGGCGAGAGAGAATCGTTCAACTGGCTGGGCCACCGTCTTAGGTTACCACGCATACCGGTTTGTTGTTCGCTGTTCAGCCAGGTCGGCCAACTGCCCGAATGTACCCTTTGCCAGCACGTAAACCACCGTGTGTGTGTGTGTGTGTGTGTGTGTGTGTGTGTGTGTGTGCGCGCTTCAAACTCTACAGCTGGTCACTTATCAGCGGGAAGGGTGGAAAGCAGACAGCCAATTAACAATCGGCAGATTGGGACCAATAATAGCAACCAAGAATGGAGGATGCCTTGGATATACACTATGGAAACCTATGGAAAGAAGAAGAAGTCCCCCCCTCTCTCCCCCCTCTCTCTCTCTCTCTCTCACAAACTCTCTTCCTCTTGATGTGTGTGATGAGCACGTGCGTTGTCACTGACTGTCGTCACGGTATTTCCTGTTTGTCCTGCGCTCTGCGCGGGCTGGGCTTTAACATGGTGTTGCACTGGGTCCAATTATACACTGCAATGAGTTCTTTGATCTTCTTGAAATGTGGATTTAATTCGCACACAGCGAAATGCTTAGCTGCGTTTCTTGGTTGTAGAGGGTTTTTTGTTATTGTTTTTTTTTTTTTTTTTTTTAAAAACTTTTTTGCAGGCAAGGTTGTGTTCTTTTCAAAATGCAAAACAAATATGCGATGGGGAAAAGTTTTTCCCCCTTGCAAGCAGGATCACATTCTTTTCACAGGCAGGGTATTAGTCACCTCGAAAAGAGGAATGATCTGAGCATGCGCAAGCCACGAGGGCCCTTTCTGGGGTTCTTCTCCGTACGGACTTTATTGGCTGCGAAGCAGGGGTAGCAAACTGCTGTCGGTTATTGCATTAGTGAGCCACCGTGGTAAGTATGTAAGATTAAACATAATTTTAGAAGGAAAATGTCCTTATGGCCAAATGCTTTCAGCATGCATGCAGTAACATAATGAACAAAAGAATGAAGCAAAAGTTAGAAAAAGAAAAAAAAACCTACCAAAATCAACAAAAGCAAACAAAAAACGACGAAAAAAGAAAACTCGGTGGGGAGGGAGGGGGGAGGAGGGGGGGGGGGGGGGGGACTGCAAAAAAAAAAAAAAAAAAAAAAGGGACAAGAATACACAAAAAGGGGTGACATCACCTAAGCCACCCAGTCTAACCATCTCTTCATGCTTCATTTCACACACACTAAGATGTGACATACCCCCCCCCCCCCCCCCCCCCCACCCCCGCATCCTCACCCCCTCCACTCCCGTTCTCCTCATTGAAGCTGAGTCTGAAGGTAATGGGAAACGTCTTAGGTAATGTGTTGTGTTGCTTCTATGAACAACAACAACAACAACAAAAACAAAACACACCAAACAACAACAACAACAACAACACAACAACAACAACAAAGGAAGAAGGAAAAGAGAAGAAAAGGCGAAATAAAATGACGGATGATTCCACGAAGTTAATTCGTCACCCTAAACAAATTTCGGATGCGCGTAGCGATTTTGAACAAATGGCAACACAATTATCTGTTAGTATGGAAAATGATTGAACACTGAATGGGGAAACACACACAACGCACGCACGCACGCCCATACGTACACACACACACACACACACACACACACACACACACACACACACACACACACACACACACACACACACAAAACACGCACGAATTTCGACATATTTTGACGAGTTCATTATCTTTGAATATGGACGTGAACATTCAAAGTATGACAAGACTCGTACACCGTTTTTTGTACTCCCAATTCTTATAGAACAGGGAGTAGTACTACTTTACAATGGGAACGAAGAAATGCTGTGTGTGTGTCTGTCTGTCTGTCAGTGTGTCTGTCCGTGGTCAAAATGTGTTCCACCCGCTCCAGACAAAACTTCTGGGCCGATCTTTCTGAAAATTCGTGCGTGCGTATGTTCACTATGGGTCACGGATGATGCCCGATGTTTTGTTTAACCAGAAGAGCCGTTATTACCGGCTATATAACGACCACAAACGATTTTTCTTCTTTATGGAATACCTCAGAAAGTACTTGTATTCAAGATAAACTGGGAGTACGTTTAGATGTTTTGTATCTTGTTTAGCATTTGCTTTCATCAACTTTACGCCCAGAAAAAAATGCTATTACGCAAAATTGGTTAACGTGAGCGGAAGATTAGGTGTAATCAAAGCTTTCGTATGACAAAAATTTAAACAGCGCCGGAATAAATCACAAGTACAAGAATGTGGAACTTACTCCAAGCACACCATGTTTTTTCTTTTTTTTTTTTTTTTTTTTTCGTTTTAATAACAAATATTGATTGTAGTCGAAGATCATTAGACGATAAGATTGGAAATGGGGCGAGCTTCACACACACAAAAAGAAAGAAGAGTAATAAAGATACAACCAGCAAACAGACAGCAATAACACCACCACCAACAAAAGCATACGATAAACAACAAAAAGGTGATCACTTTGTCATGCGGGTGAGATGGAGGGAGAGGGGGGGGGGGGGGGGGGGGGGGGGGGGGGGGGGGGGGGGGGGGGGGGAGGAGGAAGTGAAGGCCGGAGATGGTTCAGATTTCTTTTGTGGGGAGGGGGAGATGGAGGATGGGGTACCATGCCGATAGAAAGTTGTTGAACAGAAGGGAAGGCAAGAATATCGTTTACCGAATGACTTGCTTTCAACAAAATGGCGTTGAGCGGTGGGGACTGAAGGAAAGATGATGGGGGGGGGGGGGGGGGGGGGGGGGGGGGGGGGGGGGCGGGGGGGGGGGGGGGGGGGGGGGGGGGGGGGAAGCGGAGGGGCCCAAGTGCGCGTAATCTATCTACAATGTTTTGTGATGACGTGTTTCTACAGGAATTCGTCCGTTGCTCTCTCTCTCTCTCTCTCTCTCTCTCTCTCTCTCTCTCTCCTCTCTCTCTGTGCATCTGTCTGCATCTCTCTCTCTCTCTCTCTTTGTCTATCTCTTTGTGTGTGTGTGTGTGTGTGTGTGTGTGTGTGTGTGTAGATGTAGTGTAATATTAGTAAGATTTTAACAGGATGACAGATAGACAGACAGATAGACTCCTTTGTCTCTCTCTGTGCAGCTGTCAAGAAATAGACAGAAGAACAGATGAGAAGGCAGATAACACAAAATATTAGTAAGATTTTAATGACAAATGACCGAGAAAAAAACAAACAAGAAAACAACGACAAGAACAGTCATGACACATAACAGTTTATTTGAATCAGTCCTGACGGGTAGGAATTTAGCATGCTTTAATACACAGCACGAAACCCGACAGAGGGAAAAAAACAAACAATCAAACAAACAAACAATTAAGCACGCAAGCAAACCTTGTCTAAAAACTGTGAAAACCAGACAGGGAAACGAGAGCTCTGCTGAAACCGAACAGGTGAAGATGTACATCTGCTGAAACATGATTTCAACACCTAGCCATATGCGGTAAAGAAGAGTTTTGGTGTGTGCGCGCGTCTGCGTGTTGGAAGGCCTGTGCTCACGTATGCATGTCAGAGTGCACCTTTTCCATGCCGTTTCTGCACCTTCCTCCCTCCTTCCCCCTTTTCACACCCCCCCCATCGCCTCCCCGCACCCCCCCTTTTCCTTTTCCCCCCCCTCCCTCCTCCTTGCCCCTCCACGTCCCTTTCTCCGGCTTGCCCGGCTGCTCTTGCGTCATTTCAACAACACAGCAACAACAACAACAGCAACAACAACGACAACACCTTTGACCTGCCCGTTTGGAATTTCAGCCACACTACGAAGCAAGGGGAATAGGTGAGTCTGTACAGATTCGAGAAAATGAACCCTAGAAATGGCCCGCCACAACATAAGTTGAGCTACCTGCGCTCAAGCACGGCAACAACACCGGTCTGGCGGTGGAAAAAAAAAACAACCTCTCCACTTCTCTTCTCAATCACCTCTAGAAAATGACGGGGGGGGGTGGGTGGGGGGGGGGCACTGTGGTGCACAAAAAAACTACAAGAGAAGAAAAAGGGCGGCACAAAGTTGAGCAAAAACAAAAAAAAAAAAAGAAAATAAAAAAAAAAAAAAAAAAAAAAAAAAAAAAAAAAAAAAAAAAAAAAAGAAATAGGTGTTGCACGGTAAGAAAAAAAATAAAAAAAAAAAAAAACAAAAAAAAAAATCTCTCCTCTCTCTCTCGCTCCCTCGATTTCTTGTCCACGTTTCCACTTTCCCCAGCTTCGAAAAAAAGCTCCCTCTCCAAAAGGGGGGGGTGAGGGGGGGGGAAAAAAAAAGGGGGTCGGTGCCGTTGTCTCTCTGTGAAACTACAAGAGAAAGCACCCAAAAAACAAAACCCGTATATCGTTCCATTTCTTTCTTTAAAAAAAAAAAAATGCTTTCACAAACAACACACATACACATATATACATGTACAGACTAAACACGCTGGCGTGTTTGTGTTGGCACACACAGGTTTGGGGGTGGCTTTTTCTTTGAGCTGCCTCGTTGGAAACCTGTGGTTTCTGCTGCCAATTGCCCGCATTGAAGGTAGGACATGCGTGGGATTTATGCTTTACCAATACTGAGGGTAAGATCTGGGATACCTGTCTTACCCTCATTGAAAGTAACATTTGGGATGTCTTATTTGCCCGTTTTGAGGGTAACATGCGAGATATACATTCACATAGAGGGTAAAAACCTGAGTTATCGGGTTTATCCGTATGGAAGGTAAGACCTGGGACGTTTGATGTGCCCATACTGGAGGTGAGCGCTGGGATATCTGAGTTATCCGTATCGAAGGTAAAACCTGGGATATCTGATCTGCATCACCACATTGAAATTAACAGTTAGGATATCTGATTTACCCCACTATGAAGGTAAGGTCTGATATACAAGAAGTCCACAAGTCATGCATCATTCTGCTATTTTTGCTGACAAAATAGCATTCAACTAATCTACTGACCCCAAATTCCAGGATGAAATCATCCCTTTTCCTTTAAAACTTTTTTCACAGAGCCAGGGCGATTTTCATCGTTCAAACTTTGTTGTTACTACTTGACCTTTGCTGTAACCTCGAACTCTGACCTTCAGCGGGCAGTGTGAATGATCGTCTGTGCCCGCATCCTCTCCCAAGTCTTTCAGCAAACCTGGATGTTTGTTTAGTCTCAAAGTGAGGTGACTGCGGGTGGAAATTAAAACAAAAACTTTATTTGAACAGAGAAATTATAGCTGATCCACCAAACAACAGGAACAAGCAAAGTAAAAAAGACGAAACACGATGCCCTTCGACCTCTTGGGTCTTCTCCCGGCAAGACATTCAGGACAATGAAAACGAAGCACGAGCAGTCACTTATTTTCTCAAATTGGGCGCAGGATGGACGTGGGAATGAATGTGAGGCCCTGTTGTCCGGAGGGCCCAAGTTCAGTGGTTGTCGTTCTTCGTTGTCATTGTCATTAGTGTTGTTGATCTTGCCTGAAGAAGACCCAGAGAGGTCGAAAAACGTGTCGTGTTTTGTCTTGGTTTGTCCCTGTTGTCTGGCGGATCAGTTATACTTTTTCTTTTTTAAAATTTGGATGTTTATGTTTCCATAACCTGACAAATGCGGAATGGATAACAGTGTCTAATAGTATGTATTACATGCGTGTCTGAGAAAATGAGCCTACCTGTCAGGTTGCCACGGGTACGGTAGAAAAAATCCCACTTCACACTTCATCTGCAAAAACACTGGCAGGAACTGACCGAAACTGCAGGTGTCTGTATCTCTCGGGCCTGGCTCATGCCGGGATATTCTCTGAAAGTAAGTATGGAGTACAGCCCTGTCATGCAGTCTCAGACAGGAATGGAAATCTGTAGCCTCATCTTCATCATTCTTATTCTCATCTATCAGTGTAAAAAAAAAAAAAAAGTTCAAATTCTTTGGACCTTCACGCTCTGCTGCCATGGTGACCTAAGTTTCGATGTCTTCTTCACATCTGTGGCCTGATTCCGTCGGGATCACTGGTATGGCAAGTTCATGGGCCCTGTCGTTGGACGGACGTGATGGTTCCTCCGGAGGGTGAGCTCCCACGCCGATTCTCCGACTAAATAATTATTGTCAGCAGAGGACTTAGTAGGTGTTCTCCTGTGTATGTTGGATCAGAACAGGCACCACTGAACACCACCGATGTGACCTGGCAGTGGTGCAGCGTCGTCTCCTCCGATGGGGGTGCCTCTTGAATACTTGACATTGGCTGCTCCCTGTGGATTACCGGTGCCGGGTTTGTGGCGGGCTGAACCGGGCTGTGGTTGTGGATGGGGGGTCGGAATGAGCGGCGTAGGTGCAATGCCACTGAGGCGGCACAGAAGATGGGTCAGGGTCAGAAGAAAAAAAAAACTGGCAGGAATTGAACCACTTATCCCAGAGGTATGGAAGCCACAGGATTCCATAGAGTCCTGTGACCTTCCTCACCTTTGTTGCTGGCTAAAAAGAAGAGAGAGAGAGAGGGGGTACCTTGCCTCCCTTCTCACGCGATTCGTCTCCGTCGGAGTACCGTTTCGTTCACGTGCGCAGGTCACCAGCAACTTCCGGGCACCATGGTCACCCGCGTGCCACAAGAGAATCGTTCAGCCAGGTGGGGGTGCCCGATTAGGTTACCATGTAGCCTTGCTCGTTGTTGCATGCTGTTCAGGAGGTCGGCCCCACTCCGTGTGTGTGTGTGTGTGTGTGTGTGTGTGTGTGTGTGTGTGTGTGTGTGTGTGCGTGTGCGACGAGGTGTGCGTGCGTCTGTGTATGTATATGTGCGCTCCCAACTTAACAATCATTTACCACTATCACCGGCGAAGAGAGTGTGGAACCAAAAAACAGCCCAGTCCCTTAACAGGAGGGCAAGACACAGAGAGCCAATCAGATCAACAGCAAGTGCTGAATGCCTTCAACATGGGAAAAGGGCGTCCTTAAACTGGCGAAAGGCAAAGGTCCTTAAACTCTACACCCCCCCCCCACCCGCGCGTTCTCTTCTTCGTCTGTGGTAATAATCTGTAAAGTTGTTTACCTGTTGAGCCGTGCCTGTCGAGAAAAACATCAACTGTTGAATATGGAACGAACTGCGCACATCATGGCTTTTAATATACAGGATGTCGACCCTGTGTCTTGCGGTTCCGGTACCAAAAACCA
>JADBJO010004118.1:90000-95000 GCA_016801955.1 Conus betulinus | reverse complement strand
ACAAAAAAAAAAAAACGTTGTGTGTTTGCTTGATCACTGAACAGAAATCCATTCTGAGGCCGGTGATCATTTGTAACAACTAGGATCTCTTTTTGAGACAGTTGTGATTATTTTTTTTAAATATCGATAGCCATTGTGCAAACAACAGTAATTGTTTCATAATACATGGGATTATTTCATAATACCTCTGATTATTTTGTGACACCTATCACTCTCAAATTTGTAATGCCGGTCATTTATTTCATAATACCAATGATAATTTTTCAACACATGTGATTATTTTATTATACCGGTTTTAACTCTATACAGCCTGTAATTATTTTCAAACAATTTAGGGGGTGGTGGTGGTGGTGTGGTGTAAATATCAGCAATCATTTTGCAATGCCTACTATTATTGTATAGTAATTTGTGATTTTTTTTTTAATAAAACCGGTAAATGTTACATAATAACTGTGATTATTTTACAATAGCCCCGGTTCATTTGTAATATCTGTGATTATTATTCTATATACCTTTGACTATTTTTGAATGCGTGTGACTTATTTTATGATACATGTGATTATCACATAACCTGTGATCATTCTTTAATACGTGTAATAATGTTTTTTTTTTATACCACTTGTATTGACTTTTTGCCAGTAGCCACCCGTCACGATCTTCTTCCAGTCACGTGCTGTTATTTACATACATCATCCTTTATTGCTTATCTGTCTGCACACACACCCCCCCACCCCCCCCCCGCCCCCCACCCCCACCCCCCGCCCCCCAACTGGAATGTGTCTCGCTGGCGTCCCTAGGGAGAAAGGAGGCTGGGGATGGGGGTTTGGGGGAAGAAGGGAAGATCTATGGGGCCCTAAATGGCTTGACCAACTTTGCCGGGGGCTGAAAAAGCCAAGATGGCCGACTCTACCAACCGGAGTGACAGACTGGTTTTCGGTTGTCGTCTCAGTTCTCGCTCGGGTGGTTTCTTTTGAAACCATAGGGGAGATAGGTTTGCTATCCTCCACGTCCCCCCCCCCCCCCCCCCCCCCCACCCCCCCCCCCCCTTTCTCCGCACCATTCTAGGAGGTGACCCCACACCATCCTCCATACCCAGTCCCTCCCCTGCCCCCCCCCCCCACCCCCCCCCTCTTTCTTTTTTTTTTTTTTCTCCGCACCATTCTAGGAGGTGACTTCCTCCATACCCAGTCCTCTCCTCTTATCCGCTCTGCTTCCTGTCTACTGGTTTTCCTTCTACTTCTGGTGTTCATTCTACTTTTCGTCCTTTTCCTTACTCTCACTTGTTCTCGTCGTCATTCTGCTCTTCATTCTTCTGCTCATACTACATCTACTCATCGCTCTGCTCTTCATTTCACTTCTCTTCCTCCTCCTCCTCCTCCTTATTATCATCGTCATTCTACACTTCATTCTTCCTACTCACTCTCTACTTCTACTCATTGCTCTGCTCTGCTCTTCAGTTAACACTCACTCTACTTTTCATTCCACTCGTCATTCATTCTGTTCTGTTCTGCTTCATTCTACTCCCACTCTATCTCTTTTATTCCCACTCCTCATTCTGCTCTTCTTTCTACTCTCACTCTAATCTTCACTGCACTCTTCTTTGTACTTTCCCTTCTCTTTCCCACTCTACTTCTCGTTCTACTTCTCATCCTACTCTCGTTCTGATGTTCATTCTACTCCTCATTCCTGTCCTTTTTCTGCTCATTCTGCTCTCTCCATTCTACTCAATATTCTTCGCACTACTTCTCATTCTACTCCTCACTCTATTTGACATCCTATTCCACATTCTACGGTTTATTCTACCCTTCATGCTGCTCCTGTCTCTGCTCCTCTGTTTACTTTTGATTCTACTCTTCCATTAGATTTCCCGTTCTACTCCTCTTTGTGTTCTCCATTCTACTCCTCATTGTGCTCTTCATTTTGCTCTTCATTCTACTGCTCATTGTGCTCTTCATTCTACTGCTCATTGTGCTCTTCATTTTGCTCTTCATTCTACTCCTCATTGTGCTCTTCATTCTACTCCTCATTGTGCTCTTCATTCTACTCCTCATTGTGCTCTTCATTCTACTGCTTATTGTGCTCTTCATTTTGCTCTTCATTCTACTCCTCATTGTGCTCTTCATTCTACTCCTCATTGTGCTTTTCATTCTACTCCTCATTGTGCTCTTCATTCTACTCCTCATTGTGCTCTTCATTCTACTGCTTATTGTGCTCTTCATTTTGCTCTTCATTCTACTCCTCATTGTGCTCTTCATTCTACTCCTCATTGTGCTTTTCATTCTGCTGCTCATTGTGCTTTTAATTCCACTCCTCATTGTGCTCTTCATTCTACTCCTTATTCTGCTCTTCATTCTACTCTTCATTCTACACCTCATTGTGCTCTTCATTCTATTCCTCATTGTGTTCTTCATTCTACTCCTCATTCTGCTCTTCATTCTACTTCTCATTCTGCTGTTCATTCTACTCCTCATTGTGCTCTTCATTCTACTCCTCATTGTGCTCTTCATTCTACTCCTCATTGTGCTCTTCATTCTACTCCTCATTGTGCTCTTCATTCTACTCCTCATTGTGCTCATCATTCTACTCCTCCTTCTGCTCTTTATTCTAATCCTCCTTCTGCTCTTCATTCTACTCCTCATTGTGCTCTTCATCCTACTCCCCATACTACTTGTCGTTTAGTCTTCATTCTACTCCGAACTCTACTCCACATTCTACTCCACATTCTACTTTCATTCTACGCCTCGATATGCTGAGATTCAGAGAGTAAAACATCGTTTAAAAACAACTCCCAAAGTCTTTACAGACGTGCTGTCAAACTCATTCTTTAGAAACCCTCTTTTGTGAAATAAACGATTATTAAGGACTTAACAGTTCTTCCCCCTTGAACTCGAAAGTATCATCAACAATGGTGTCTGTATGATGAGATTATATAAATAACCTTGGTCCACACTATCTCCGGGAGAAAATGTCATTACGGGATGTTCGAAATGAAAGCATTACTATTTATTCCCCGCACAAGAACCGATGTTTTTTTTTTTTTATGACAACGCTTATCTATTCAGGGGAACAATGAAGAATAAGACCTAGGAGGATGGCAAAAACAAAGGTAGTTTCAATATCATTCAAAAAAAAGCTCTTCACAGACATTAATGGAACATTTAAGCAAATGTTTATTTCTTCCTCCTTACCCTCCTCCTTACCCTCCATTCCCACCTTGCTTTGTTATGGTCAGCTCCTCCTTACCCTCCATTCCCACCTTGCTTTGTTATGGTCAGCTCCTCCTTACCCTCCATTCCCACCTTGCTTTGTTATGGCCAGTGATACGTTTCTGACCTGACGCCCCCCCTTGCTTTGTTAGCCTCTTCTGTCCCTCCCCCAGTTCTCTCTCACTCTCTCTTTGCCTCTCTCTCTCTCTCTCTCACTCTCTCTCTTTGTGCCTCTGTTTCTCTCTCTCTCTGCCTGTTTCTCTCTCTCTCTGTCTCTCTCTCTCTCTCTCTCTCTCTCTCTCTCTCTCTCTCTCTCTGTCTTGTTGTTGTTGTTGTTGTTCTTCTTCGTCGTCGTCGTCTTCTTCCGTTCATGCGTACATTCCAGCGCTAACGAGAGAGAGAGAGAGAGAGAGAGAGAGAGAGAGAGAGAGAGAGAGAGAGAGAGGAGAGAGAGAGAGAGAGAGAGAGAGAGAGAGAGAGAGAGAGTATACTTACACGCTAGAAAATGTGTGTGTGTGTGTGTGTGTGTGTGTGTGTGTGTGTGTGTGTGTGTGTGTGTGTGTACGCTCGCGCGCGTGCGTGTGTGCTTGTTATGTGAGTCTTTGAGAGTGTGTGTACACGCGCGTATGTGTTTGAGTACCTGTACCTGTGTGCATGAGCTCGTGCGTACGCGCCAAAATGGTTCGCAAACCAGTTTCTCTCTGTCGCCTCGCCAAGTCTTTATAGCACCGCCTCCAACTCCTGTGTTGGCGTCTCGTCATCAAGCAGTCCGTCACAGAAGAGTGGCAGCATAGCGCGCACAACACGAAAGGCGCCATTGGGCTTTCATTAGGCATGTTGGAGAACACATAGGACACGGGCCACCCACCATAATTGGATTTCGCCACAATTAGGATATCACCCACAATATTTAGGATCTCGCCCACAATTAGGACATCGTCACAATGTTTAGGATTTCGCCACAATTAGCATATCGACACAATATGTAGGATTTCGCCACAATTAGGATTTCGCCACAAGTAGGATTTCGTCACAATTCGGATTTCGTACTACAACACTATATAATCCATGTCAGCGTTTTTAGGCCTAACGTAAATCTGAGCCAGCATTTAGTGTGTTGAACAACTCCCCACCAATTATTTCCCTTGCTTTAGGGGATCTTCAACGATGAAATCACAAACAGTCTTCAAATATGATGACCTTCTCCTGAGTGTTGACGCCCATTTCAGGCCTTTGCGCTCACCCGTCACCCTGTCTTGGTGCCACCTTCAAGAGCCCCCCAAATAATCCCATTCTCTGCTTGGAACCATCTGGCCGGTACCTTGATAGCCATCTGAAAGAAAATGAGCAGAATCAACTTTCAGACGCAATAAAGGTTCTCAAAACAACCTGATTGCGACAGTCGACATATACTCGAGTCCTTATTAAGGAAGGCAATGGCGCGTTAATAATTTTTTGGTGTGCAGCCTGTTTGAAATCACGTAGGACTCGGCAGCTTAGAGAAGTACGGCCGCACGATTTTCTTTTTGCGTCGGTTTTGTCAAAAAGTTACAGAACGTTTTGTGGACAAAGCGCATGCACCGTTATAAATGCGTTTTTTGTTGTTGTTTCGTTTTTTTGTTTGTTTGATTTTGTCCACGATTTTATGTTTGAAAAAAGATGGTGTTGATAGACGCATTTAGTTGTGAACAATTTTTGCCATGTCTGCTTCAAAACAGGCATTCTCTGGATGATTAAAAAAAAAAAAAATTTGGTATACTGAATGTGTGTGTGTGTGTGTGTGTGTGTGTGTGT
>JADBJO010004118.1:67500-70000 GCA_016801955.1 Conus betulinus | reverse complement strand
TTCGTTCTTTACTTTAACGTCTATCCACCTAACAGTGATCTTAGCCAGTATGTGAGTGTTATGTGTGTGTGTGCATGTGGTGTTTTGGGGTGTATGCATGCGTACGGTTTGGTGTTGATTAGGGGCGTACGTAGGTATGTGTAATGCAATTTGGCCCAGATAAAATAATAACTGATAAGCAACTAACACCAGATGGGGAAAATAACATAGACGTTAAAGTAAATGTCCAATTGGGCTCTTAATCAGTCCTTGAACAACTTCAAAAATGTTTGATTCGTTAGAGATGACGTCTTCAAAGACTGACATCGACGTTCAGTGTTTTAACAAGCAAGCAGGTAAATAGGGTTTCGTTCTATCGCACAAAAAAGTAGATGGAACGGAGTGATTTGCCGGCCACAAATACAAGTCACATGTTTACAGAATTTGGTTTTAAAGTCATCAAGCCCCAATCTAAAAATCAAACTTTTTAAAAATCCACTCTTGGTAGAGATTCTTGATACTGTGTTTTATTGCCTGATATCTTGTTAAATAGTAATCCCTTTTTGTTTCTGGTGCCTTTTCCGCTTATTTGAAATAGAGTTCCAGGATACGTCTTTTAAAAGGCTATAACTCTCATGTAAGGATAAAGGAATGCATATCTTTGTTGAATCAGTTTCAGTGATAGCAGCCTTTTTGGCTAAATGGTCTACCCTTTCATTCGCAGATAATCCACAGTGTGATGGAACCCAACAAAAATCGACATAAGAACCACGTAAATGCAAAAAAAATAAATGGGTAGGCTTTCTGATACGAGTTCTGCTCTCACACTTGTATTCGAAAATTTTAGAGCTTGTAGGACTGATTTTGAATCAACACAAAGTAGTATTTGAAATGCAGGAAATCGAAAATCAAGAAGAAAGTTTAATGCCATAATGATGGCAACAAGTTCCGCAGTAAATATGGAAATATTCTTACCAAGGTGGTAACCTTTCTCTATTTTTAAGGATGGAATTATGAATGCTGAACCAGACAAATGATTGTCTAGTACAGAACCATCTGTATAGATTTTATGGTGATTTATATAAGTTTCATACATATGCGACTTAACATACGTTGGCAGCAAGGGCCCATCACTTTTTCTTAAACTTGTATAGTCTGTGTCATAATTTGCTCTACTAAGTTCCCATTCCGGGACAGTGCTAAAAGACACCTGAGGAACTACGTTTTGAGGTGCAGTGCCTGCTTTTGTAAATAAGTCAAATGTGTATGAGGCTATCGATTTTAGAGAATCATTTTTTTTTTTTTTTCCCCGTTTAGGAATATTTATTTCTGATTTTAATTCAGTTTCACTGTTATTAAGATCTTGTAGTGAATGACTTCTTACAATATATTTTTGCACATGCAAGTTTCATATTTTCTTCAAAAGGCAATATTCCGATCTCCATATATGTTCTTAAAGTTGATGTATGAACCGGGACACCAGAGAGCTATCTTGTAAGCTTTACTATCGATGCTCTGCAACTTTTTAATTAAATATTTTGGAACTGAAAAAAATGTCTCCTGGGCATAGGATAATTTTGATCGTACAAGCGCAGTAGGTAAATGTGTTAATACTTTAATGTCTTTACCCCATGATTGTTGACTCACCATTTTCAAGAAATTTAAAGGTTTTTTTAGCTTTTGTTTAGAATAGTTTGTATGTGATAATTCCAGCCCAATGTAGAAGTAGATTTACTCCTAAAAATGTTTACAACTTGTTTATATTCAAGGCACAATCCATCTATTTGAAATGAAGGCAAAGGATTAGAATCATAACCAGTATTGAACAGAACCATATGCGATTTTTTCAGCTGAAAGGGCCAATCCATTTTCAGTCATGTATTTACTAATTTTATCTAGTTCATTTTAATATATGTTTTTAATATAGTTGATTGATCTAACTGGTGTGTGACATTTTAAAGTAACTTTCATCCATATACAGATATCATCCGCATATTATACTAGTTCAAACATTTTTTGATAATGATTAAGGAAGATCTTGGATCAAAAATATAAACACAGGATCTTCACAGCTTCTTGCGGGATTCCCATCTGGATATGTCTTTAATTGGAATATACATTTCCTACCTTCGTCTGTATTGTTCCTGTCACTTTAAAAGGTTTTCAAGTAATTGTCACTTTGAAAGCTTTTTAAGTAATTGTACATACACCCTGAGAGACCTATTTTACTTCAATTTGTTCAGAGGTTTTGAATGCCAGACTTGGTCATATGCCTTTCTAATGTCAAAAAAATGTGGCAAGTACATTTTTTTTCTACGTGCAAACTGGTGTTTAACCTGTGTTGTAATTTTTACAAGATGGTCAACTGTAGATTACCCTTTCTAAAGCCCGCCTGTTGTATTGGTATTATGCCATTTTTTTTTCACATGGTGTTTAAGTCTTTTTAGAACAATTCTTTCCATAAGTTTTCCCACATGTGAAATGAGATCAATTGGCCTGTAGTTGTTTTATGTCTGATTTT
>JADBJO010004118.1:60000-62500 GCA_016801955.1 Conus betulinus | reverse complement strand
CTCTCTGTCGGTCTCTGTCTGTGCTTCTGTCCTGTCTCTTGCCCCTTCTTCACTAATCCCAATTAGTCTCGCTGTCTTCTCTCTCTCTCTCTCTCTCTCTCTCTCTCTCTCCTCTCTCTCTCTCTCTCTCTCTCTCTCTCTCTCTCCTCTCTCTCATAGTAGCCCGTAGTTGAAATTGGAAACGCAGTTGCTACGTGGAAAAAAACATATTTCTATGATGGAAATGAATGACCCTGATCTCTTGTTAAAACGGCTAACAGTGAACCCACCACTGACCATGGTAAAAGAGTTTTTCGAAAAGCATTATGACCCATCGTCTGGAAGTAGATATTACCATGCGAAAGTAAGAAACTTGTTTTCAGTGCAGAAAATGCCGTCCTTGGTACAAAGGTTAATGATTAGAATATGCAAAACGTTGGTACAAAGGTTAATGATTAGAATATGCAAAATGAATGTATATACCACCGTTAGATTCACAACAGGCCACACAGATTTGGAAGAGAAAGGTTACAAGAATTTTCAAGTATAATTATTAATGCATGTGATACAGTTTCTTTGTTAATTTCTGGTAATCAGTGAGAGCATATTAATAATAGTTGGATATAGATACGCTATGGGTGGAATAATTGAACATTTATTATTATCACTATTATTATCATCATCATTATCATTATCGTTATTACTATTATCAATTATTTTTTTTTGTTAACTATTCTCTCTCTCTCTCTCCCTCCTCTCTCCTCCCTCCTCTCTCTCCCCTTCTCTCTCTCGCTCTCTCTCGCGGGTCGGGGTGTCTCTCTTCTCCTCTTCCCGTCTCCCTCTCTCTCTCTCTCTCTCTCTCTCTCTCCCGCTCTCTCTCTCTCTCTCTCTCCCTCCATCCCTCTCTCTCTCTGTCTCTCTCTCTTTCAAAGTTGCCTCAAATTCCTTCGTATCACATTGCCCCAAAACATTAAACACACAAAAGGCTGCGTGGAGGCTTACGACCCAAATTTACCAGATACCTGACCCACGCAAGTAGCCTTCCCCCAGCCTGTTTATCAGACCATGCGTGCATGCCTACCATCCTCGGTGCCACGATGCCCTCTATTGTTGGGTGGATAGGCAGCCATACAGTATCATTATACATATTTAAAAAAAAAAAAAAAAAAAAACGTGAGGATCAGATGCAAAAATACAGATATCCTTGTATCGCCTCTGCTCTCCCACGCGTAAAGTGTCGCACACACAAAAAATAAAGTAGTAATGAAATAAAATAAGATACTGAAAAACAAAACAAAAACCACGGGAAACAACTCTTCATCAAGAGAGACGCGCAGCTTGATAATAACCTCCTAGCAATGTAACCGTAGGTCTCAGCTTTCACTACACGACACACACGGGGAAAGCTCTCTCTCTCTCTCTCTCTCTCTCTCCTCTCTCTCTCTCTCTCTCTCTCTGTATGTACATAGACAATATTATGTCAGTGGCTGTGCAATGCAATGCTTTATTTGTTGGTTGTTGTTGTTGGGAGGGGGGGGGGGGGGGGGGGGAGACGTTAAATCTCGCCGAGTTAAAGTGCCAAACCATTATCTCGTGTAATTTCTCACTCACTACACAGGGGGAAAGGGATTAAAAAAATCGCTAAGTGTGATAGCTTTAAAAGGCCCCATTTCATTTTGTCCGTGACGGTTACACGTGGGAACCGCCGATTTGTCGAACGATTTGCGGCCGTCGACACACGCCGATTTGCGGAACCGTCGATTTTGTCGCACACGCCGATGGTGCCTACGTTACGGTTTTTCCGGAGAAGATGTATTTTAAAGAGATGTGTGGAAGTTTTTGTTTGTTTGTTTCTTTTGGATGACTTGTCGGTTGATTTTAACGTGGTGATAGCCCTGATATGGCCCTTTGCGGCTGCTGGCTATAAGCAACATTACCTTACCTTACCTTATCTTACGGTTTTCCGGACACTTATAAAACCGAATGCCTTATCCGTTACCGCAGCCGTAAATGGACGAACGGAAATCGCGCTTTTTGGCGTGTGCAGATGTGGTGTGGGCTTGTACGTGTTGACATCTTTGAAATCGACGTCAACCAATGACATCATTATTGACGTCATATCTGTAGAAATAGACCTGCTCCTTAAAAAAAAAATAATAAAAATAAAAAGAAATCAGGGGAAAGCGCCTATTTTTTCATTGAAAACAGAGTGTTTTATCGAGTTATCTTTCGCTAGTATACGGGTCAAGCGAATTGATCTAACGAGTCAAAAACATATGATCTTGCGCGCCAGGATAACAATCGGAATATTCAATGTCTATATTATAATCGCACCATTATGCATGTTTTGGCATTGAATCTCTCTCTCTCTCTCTCTCTCTCTCTCTCTCTCTCTCTCTCTCTCTCTCTCTCTCTCTCTCTCTCTCTCTCTCTCTCTCTCTCTCTCTCATTGATCTCTCAAGCTAAGTGATAGAGCAAAATTGCGTCCCACCAATCGCGTCTGTCCCATGAAAACGGCGGG
>JADBJO010004118.1:30000-50000 GCA_016801955.1 Conus betulinus | reverse complement strand
TGGGTAGAGCCGACTGAAGAGCTGCCTGCAGGCGCTTTCAGCCTGTCAGTCGATCAGTTTCTCACTCAGTTCTCCTTCTGTCGATGCACGCTGTGCGTATACTTGCCATTCATGCCAACGGCCAAAACGCTTTTTTTTTGTTGTTGTTGTTCATTTTTCTTTTCTCTCTCTCTCTCTCTCTCTCTCTCTCTCTCTCTCTCTCTCTCTCTCTCTCTCTCTCTCTCTCTTTAACACAGAAAATACCAGAAGTCGACGTTAATACCACCGGTAACTTTTCATACTACACTGAAACGCACGGCTTTGTCGGTAGTTGTCAAGTCGCGACAGTTATTTCACCATTCAGTTGAAGATGTACAATACTCGTATGAATAGTGAGAACAGATCGCGGATCTGCCGTTGATCTTGATCCGCATCACAAATTGGCAACAAAATTGAATGGGTCCAATCTTGGGTAATATTCCGTCTACCCGCGAAATTTCGTTACAATCGGTAACAGAGTTTCTATATAATCTCGTAAAAGCTTGTAGTGATTTTTGGAAAATGATTGTTGTGCATTGTTCGATCTAGAACTGTGTTGCGGACCTGCGCCATGATTGACTAAGTTCATTCATGGTGCACTTTTCCCATTTTTGACGATGTTTGGGGAACATAGATTCAGTAGTTTTTGCGTAATCTTTTGGACATGCAAACACATTACCATGTTGGTGGAGGTAACAAACACATCAACCAACCTACGCGGGAGAAGGCATAACCTCCTTGCCAGTGCTGAAGATGGCATTCTGATAATAATTGCCTACGTGATGCTGGTGACGACCCGAATTTTAAAAAAAAAAAAGTGCCATGGTGGCTGTTAAACTTTGTGCGCTGTGACGACATGGTGTTGGTGATAACAAAGTTAAAGACATAACGCTGGTGATTGCAGTATGGGCTCCGCTGTGATGTTGGTGATGGCATTGTTAAAGATGGCGTGGTGTGGTTGTTGCAGTATTTACGCTGTGTCTACGTGTCTTAGTGACGGCATTGTTGAAGACGGCATGGTGTTGTGTTGTTGTTGTTGTTGCAGTATTTACGCTGTGTCTACGTGTGTTGGTGACGGCATTGTTGTTGAAGACGGCATGGTGTTGTTGTGTTGTGTTGTTGTATGCAG
This sequence comes from Conus betulinus, assembly GCA_016801955.1. Taxonomy (NCBI): domain Eukaryota; kingdom Metazoa; phylum Mollusca; class Gastropoda; order Neogastropoda; family Conidae; genus Conus; species Conus betulinus. The sequence goes on along the minus strand of JADBJO010004118.1, from coordinate 48,853 downwards.
TATTTACGCTGTGTCCTACGTGGTGTTGTGGTTATGGCATTGTTAAAGATGGCATGGTGTTGGTGTTGTTGCAGTATGTACGCTGTGCCTACGTGGTGTGTGTGTGTGATGGCATTGTTGAAAATGGCATGGTGTTGTTGTTGTTGCAGTATGTACGCTGTGCCTACGTGGTGTGTGTGATGGCATTGTTGAAAATGGCATAGTGTTGTTGTTGCAGTATGTACGCTGTGCCTACGTGGTGTGTGTAACGGCATTGTTGAAGATGGCATGGTGTTGTTGTTGTTGCAGTATGTACGCTGTGCCTACGTGGTGTGTGTAAACGGCATTGTTGAAGATGGCATGGTGTTGTTGTTGTTGTTGTTGTTGTTGTGTTGTTGTTGTTGCAGTATGTACGCTGTGCCTACGTGGTGTGTGTGATGGCATTGTTGAAGATGGCATGGTGTTGTTTTTTTTGCAGTATGTACGCTGTGCCTACGTGGTGTGTGTGTGACGGCATTGTTGAAGATGGCATGGTGTTGTTGTTGTCGCAGTATGTACGCTGTGCCTACGTGTTGTGTGTGACGGCATTGTTGAGATGGCATGTTGTTGTTGTTGTCGCAGTATGTACGCTGTGCCTACGTGGTGTGTGTGACGGCATTGTTGAAGAAGGCATGGTGTTGTTATTGTCGCAGTATGTACGCTGTGCCTACGTGGTGTGTGTGACGGCATTGTTGAAGATGGCATGGTGTTGTTGTTGTCGCAGTATGTACGCTGTGCCTACGTGATGGCATTGTTAACGACGGCATGGTGTTGTTGTTGTTGCAGTATGTACGCTGTGTCTACGTGGTACTGGTGATGGCTTTGTTAAAGATGGCAGCATGTGGTTGTTGTCGTTGCAGTATGTACGCTGTGCCTACGTGGTGCTGGTGATGGCGGTGTGTGTGGCTGACGGAGGCAATCCCCATCCCCGCCACCGCCCTCCTGCCCATCTTCATGTTCCCCATGTGCGGCGTGCTGGAAGCCAAGGAAGTTAGCAAGAGCTACGTCAGCGTGTGAGTATCGTCGGTGTCTTCTCTGTGTCTGTCTGTCTGCCTGTCTGTCTGTCTGTCTGTCTGTCTGTCTGTCTGTCTGTCTCTCTCTCTCTCTCTCTCTCTCTCTCTCTCTCTCTCTCTCTCTCTCTCTCCTTGATGTTTCCAATGTGTCACGTGGAAGAGGCAAAGGAAGTCAGCAAATGCTATGTCATCGTAGGCGCCATCTGTTTTTCTCTCTTTTTTTTTTTTTTTTCCTTATTTTGTGTAAGTATGTCTCTGTCTCTATCTTTCTCTGGCTCTCTCTCTCTTTTCTCTCCGCTTCTGTCTGTCAGTCTGTGTCTGTCTGTCTGTCTGTCTCTATCCCCCCCCCCCCCTCTCTCTCTCTCTCTCTCTCTCTCTCTCTCTCTCTGTGTGTGTGTGTGTGTGTGTGTGTGTGTGTGTGTGTGTGTGTGTGTGTGAGTGTGAGCTTATGCGCGTGTTTGTGTGTGCGTTCCTCTTGGTATCCGGTGGACATTGAAGTTCGTATTTGCATATGAAGAGAGAGAGAGAGAGAGAGAGAGAGAGAGAGAGAGAGAGAGAGAGAGAGAGAGAGACAGAGAGAGAGAGAGAGAGAGAGAGAGAGAGAGAGAGAGAGAGAGATTCTGGACACATTCCTCGACTCTATTATATCATTACCATATGAGTAAGCCATTTCTAGATCTGCTACGAAAATCAGAATACAATTTTGAAGAGACATGGCATTCCATTTCAGGACACGACCATGCTGTTTCTGGGCGGACTGATTCTGGCAGTGGCTGTGGAGGAATGGGGATTACACAGACGAGTAGCAGTAGGGGTGTTGCGAATTGTGGGAGCTGATCCGAAATTGTGAGTCTGTCTGTAAGCAGATACACCTGTGCACGCTCGTGCGAGCCTCGTTTGGGCGTGCGCGCGCGCGCGCGTGTGTGTGTGTGTGTGTGCGTGCGTGCGCATGCACATATGTGTGTGCTTGTATGTGTGCGTGCGTGCGTGCGTGCGTGCGTGCGTGTGTGTGTGTGTGTGTGTGTGGTGTGTGTGCGTGCATGCCTGCGCGCTTGCTTGTTGATGTGTGTGTGTGTGTGTGTGTGTGTGTGTGTGTGTGTGTGTGTGTGTGTGTGTGTGTGTGTGTGTGTGTGTGTGTGTGTGTGTGTGTGTGTGTGTGTGTGTGTGTGTGTGTGTGTGAAAGAGAGAGAGAGGACAAGCCTAAGCTTGCACGGTCTAATTGTGTGTGAGAGAGAGAGAGAGGGAGGGGGAGATAGTAGTCTGACAGACAGAGAATGGTAGGGAGGGAGGGTGAGGGGAGAGAGAGAAAGAAGAGAGACAGACAGACTGACAGACATGGGAGCGGCAGATAATGCTAAAGGGCTGTGTTGCACGTCTTTATAGCGTAACGATGGGTTGGGAGGAAAACAGAGACAGACAGACAGAAACACAGAGACAAAGAGAGACAGAGACAGACAGACAGAGAAAGAGAAGCACGCGCATGGAGACGATATCCAAACATTGTGTTGCACGTGCCGACCACAGCGTAATGCTGGGGCTGATGCTGCCCACGTGGTTCCTGTCCATGTGGATCTCCAACACCGCCACCGCCTCCATGATGATCCCCATCGCCAACGCCGTGGCCTCCCAGATGGGCAGTGTCCGCAAAGGTCAGTCAGTCACAGGGAGAGGGGGAGAAGGGTGGTGGACACTAAGACCGGCATCTCTCTCTCTCTCTCTCTCTCTCTCTCTCTCTCTCTCTCTCTCTTTCTCCCCCACCCCCCCCCCTCTATTTCTTACACACACACACACACACACACACACACACACACACACACACACACACACACGTCGCCAATACCGTGCTCGCTTGTTAGACAATATTCAGAAATCTGGAAGGGGGGTAATCTGCGGTACAGTTTGAGTTCAGCGAGTGTGACCCCGCGTTTTTGTGGGACAGATGCCGTTTGCGCGCGCGCTCGAAGCAGCTTTGCCCCGATTGTCAGCTTCACAACTCAATCAGAGAGAGAGAGAAAAATGCCCAAAACATGGGTGTGAAACGCTGCGCAGACCGTCAACATCCCGATTCTCATCATCATGACATGCGTTTCAGTTTAACTATTTGACTGTCTAGATCTGTTTGCATGAGCCATAACTGAGAAAAAAAAATAAAATCAAAAGAAAAAAAAATGATTACTATTCCCGCCTGACAAAATGGACAAACAGATTACAAGACAAAACACGATGCGTTTCGACCTCTTTGGTTTTCTTCAGGCAAGAGAGAGACAACATGCAGGGCAACGAAAACGAACGAGTAGCCACTTGCCTAAAATCGATGACGTGAAGCGAAATACAAAACAAAGAAGGGCGGTAATCAGCATGAATCAAAGTTAGTGTCAAAGTGAGGGTGACTGCAGGCGGAAAACTGAAACAAACTTACAGGAGGAAAGATAACTCTGTTTGCTGCAGTAGAAAAGACAAGCGTGCTCTTTCCCTGATTGTTTTTCACTCAGCAGGTCGGTGAGGCTGTGTACTGTTACTTGTCCTGTTGTTTTTTGACGGCTTCCCTATACGTAGGGCGGTGACTGAGATGACTGTAGAGGTGATTTTGATCTCTCCTCGGACCACACCCACACAGAAGTAAGGTCCACTCTGGTAGCAAGCTTACAGTTTTTGTTTTTTTTTTCCGGCTGACGGTTCACAACTCAGTCTTTGTATGACCGTTACAATGGTCACAAAATGGAGACCTGTCCTTCAGTTCTTGCAATAGTCATAGATCACCGTCTCTCTGTCTCTGTCTCTGTTTGTCTGTCTGTCTAAGTCTATCAGTTTATTTGTCTCTCTCTCTCTCTCTCTCTCTCTCTCTCAGTCACCCCCTCTCTCTCTCTCTCTCTCTCTCTCTCTCTCTCACCACCCCAGAAGACTTGGTCCGGAAAGATAGGTATCAGAGAAAGACGAAGAGAGACGAAGAAGAAAAGATATTGGAGGAAGAAAGAGATAGGAAAAACAAAAAGATCAGAGGGAGGAGAGAGGAGGAGAAAGAAAGACAGCAAAGGAAGATAACAGAGGGAAAGGGGACAGAGGAAAAAAGGAAATAAAAGAAGGAGAAAGGAGAAGAAATGTGAGAGAAGGATGAGAGATGGGGGTGGAAAACTTAGGGACCGATGGGAGAAAGGGAGTTGAGAGAAAAGGAAGGGGGGTGGGGGGGGAGAATGGGAGGAAGAACAGGGGGGGGGGGAGGGGGGGGGGAGAGGAAGGGGAGCAATCATGAAGGATGTTTTTGTCTTCTGTATTTATAGTCTGCAGCTCCCACTCTTCAGACATCCTCCATTCTTATTCGGGAACGGGGTGTATATGCTGGATATGTTCGTGACTGCACAAACCGCCGACTGCTAAGCATAACTGACGTGGGTCTTTAACCTGTCTACCTGTATTTCCTGCGTATCCCTCACACATTCTCTTTTCTCTTTATGTACTGCTTCGCGTTTCTTTTTTTTTCCCCTGCATTGTTGTAATTGATATTTATTCTTTTTTTTGAGAGGGCAGGATGAACAGTGAAAAGCCCGGCTTAAAGCTTATTCTTTAACCCTCAATAAAGATACTTTTGACTTGAGTTGACCTGGCTTGACTTAACGTGACCTCTCCCTGCACGCAGAACAAGAAGACGGGGACATCAACGCAGCGGCCAACAATGGAGACATCGCCTGGGGACATCCCAGGAGCGAACCCTCAGCCCCTGCCACCGAGAGATACACGTACCACGGACCGGAGGGCGACACCAAGAACATACAGGTGAGAGACTGGTTTCGACACAGCGTTGGGGGGCCGGAACAGCTCAGTGTGGTAGAGCGCCGGGCTCGAAATCTCGGTGATCCTGAAGTCACGGGTTCGAATCTTCGCCGGGCCGTTTCGCTACACGGGGATATTTCCCTCGGAGTTAACGACATTGGTTCTGACTCCATTTCCCATGCAGTCATTTAAATGAGAATTATAAACCGGGGTTCCGTGTGTGTGAACGCACGCGTAACATCTTGCACACACGTCAGATCCCATTACCAGCTTTCAGAAGACAAGGCCAGTTTGGCTGTTGGTATGGATGACACGTTACACATAGCATGCACCTTCCCCGAAGTTGGAGTACGGCTGCCTTAATGACGGGATAAAAAAATGGTCATACACAACAAAACTCCACTCCCTTTCTTGGGTAGTTGGGATTACACCTTGCCTGTCTCTACAGGGAGTGTCAGCAGGAGTGTCAGCCTGCGTACGTAGAAAGAGAGAAAGAAAAGAAAAAACACACAGCATTGGTGAGTACAGCAGAAACACCACCGGGGCCAGCTTGAAGTAGCAGAAGATCTTCAGAGAAGAAGCCCCAGTCATACAAGTTTTTTTTTTTTTTTTTTTTGTCGCTTCTGAACTTCTTTCTTTCACTGATCTTTAAAAGTGTATGTAATAACTACGCCAAACAACATGGACAAACAAAACACAAGACAAATACACGACACGTTTCGACCTCTTAGGTCTTCTTCAGGCAAAGATAAACAACACTCTGGACAACTACAAATCAAAAAGGAACAGTCACTCATCTTTTCAAATTCGCGTGTTGTTTATCTTGCCTGAAGAAGACCAAAGAGGTCGAAACGCGTCGTGTTTTGTCTGCGATTCGTTTGTCCATGTTGTTTGGCGGAGTTATTTACATACACTTGTTAAGATCTGTGCAGATTTCGGCTTGCAGTCGCCTCACTTTGCAACTAACATTATACTGTGTATGGGGGTGGGGGGGGGGGGGGGGGGGGGGGAGGCAAGCTCTCGTGCGCCTGTTCTAACGTGGGGAATTTTTAAGCCCCAGGGGGGGGGGGGGGGGGGGGGGGGGGGGGGGGGGGGGGGGGGGGGGGGAAGTTCTCTTTTTGTTGCCCCTCGACCAGATTCGAACTGGAACTCTTTTCCGGCGTTCCAAGCCCACCGTGCTGGATTGTGAGCTGCAGAACTTGTGGTTTAAACGGTAGCCCGGCGGTTAAAGGGGCTGAGCATAGGAAGCGAGGGAATCGTGGGTTTATGGTTTTAAGTCTCGGCCGCCCTCTTTCCTTCTCCTCGACCAGTCCAGCCATCCCTTTTCCGGCCATTAGATCCAGAGTGAGGGATCTGAGGATTGGTAGAAACGGTAGCAAATGAAATTAAAAAACCCGAAGCTCCTGTTTGTGTCAGCATGCCGATTAGCGCATGTTAACGAGATCCAACGTAGGGTGTTGTCAAATGAAATTAAAAAACTCCTGTGTGGCATGAAACAACCATGTTAACGAGTCCAACGAAGAAGAGGACATGGGTAGGAAGAAGAGGACATGGCGCGCTGGACCATGGCTGCCGGGTCTCCAAGGGGAGGGCACTGGAATAAATTTGTAGTGGCGATAAAGTTATGCAGTACAATACAGTACAAAACAGTACAATACAACACAATACCATGAAATACAACATAATACAGTATAATACAATACCGTATAATGCAATACAATGCAACACAACGCAACACAACACAACACAACACAATTCGATTCCTTGCAATGCATGTATTTATCGTTTCAACTCAAACTGAACATCCCAGAAGAACCTTTCCTGTGTAATACATTGTTGATAGATGATCAAACCAAAGACGTAGACACAAGTACACTGCAGTTGAAAATCGATTTTTTCCCCCTTTCGCAATCCTTTTTTTTTTTTGTGCACTTTGATTTTTTGTTTGATTCTGAGCGCACAAAACAGAATGCGAAATAACTTTTTTTTTTTTAATATACAGTATAAAAAAACAGACAACTGAAATCTTTAAGAATATGTTCTTCAGCTGTCACGAAAAAAAAAAACTCCCCTGATGATTGACAGAAATGTTCTGTGTTTGTGTAAGAAGACATGCCATTCTGTTCTGTGTGCTCTGTATTTTGGTTTGTTTCCGGTATAGTTTGTCTTATGGTTCCGGTAAAGCTGAAGTTTTGTGTGCCCTGCATTTCGGTGTTATGGTTAAAGCTATAGTTTGTATTTTGTAAAGCTGAAGTCCGTTTCAGTCTTTTCTTACATTGGATCTGTTTTGTTGAGAAGATTGAGAACGACGCGGTGGATACGAAAGACGATCTGGGGCTGAGAGAGACCGGACAAGAGGTGGTGTGCATGCAGGAGTTTACTGAATATGTGGACCCTCAGCCGTGAGTCTGTCGTCTGATTGATTGTTCGTTTTTTTTTTTTCTTTCCAGTGTGTGTGTGTGTGTGTGTGTGTGTGTGTGTGTGTGTGTGTGTGTGTGTGTGTGTGTGTGTGTGTGTGTGTGTGTGTGTGTGTGTGTGTGTGTGTGTGTGTGTGTGTGTGTGTGTGTGTGTGTGTGTGTGTGTGTGTGTGTGTGTGTGTGTGTGTGTGTGTGTGTGTGTGTATGGCGTGTGTGTGTGTGTGCGCGTGTGTGTGTGTGTGTGTGTGTGTGTGTGTGTGTGTGTGTGTGTGTGTGTGTGTGAGAGAGAGAGAGAGAGAGAGAGAGAGAGAGAGAGAGAGAGAGAGAGAGAACATGCCTGCCATAGTCCATAGGTGCAGACACATGGTCCGGTGTCCAGCATTGATGGTTAAAACTTCAGCTACATGATCCTGTTTCATGTACTTCAGAATCAGATTTGAAGGTTGTCTGTTTGCTGGTCTATACACCCTTCTAGAGATTTACTTATTTTAACGTTACGATAAGGGGAGAGGCGTGTCTCCCTGGTCTGGTGGATAGAGCCTTGCTGTCTGGATCTGAGAATCCTGGATTCAAACCCTCGCCCCGAGACATAGAGGTTGAAGAAGAAAAATGTCCCGTCAGTGTCGAGATCTGCACACTCCAACCCCTTTGCATGAGATTTAAAGCGAATCCGCGAGCTGAACGCATTCAGTCGTGAACAACAACAAACACGCACATTGATGTGTTTAGACGCTTTCCCCACAAAACGAAGACAAAGTTTCCAATTGAAAAAATGTTAAGGATTTTGGTCACTTTACATGTATGTCAACAGGAGGGTGTAATATTATTGACAACGCTATTGTTTCACGATGTTGTTAGAAGTTTTGCGTTTCACGGAATTCCCGTCCCAAAATCGGATCAAAACACATGCCTGTTTAAGTGGTGTTTAACTCCCAAGTTAATTTTGATGAGGAAGCAAACGTAAATGCGAGCAGTTTTAAGCTTGAATGAATTCGAAGACTTCAAGAAGAATATGACATCTGATGAATTTAAAAGCAGTTTAGGGACAGCATCTTCTTTAATAAATACAGACATTAACGAAGCTCTTCAGACACGGAATGGTGCGTCGCTCGGTACTTGTTTATGTGTGAAGGTGGTACGCGTGGTCACATGAAAGGGCAGCCCAACCAGTAGAACAATTCTGTCACGGCCGTGCAACGACTGCTGCGGTGCCCAGATGTGTGGTTAATGACTTCCGCGAGTGAACGGGACTCCGAGAAAGGCGACAAGTGGGGATGCGAGGCGAGATACTTATCCTGTTTCCTGCGTGTCTTTGGAAACACGCAATGGCGCTCTGCCTGGCAAAAGGCGAAGATACTTTTTCCTCTCTTGAGGCGGCCCGCATTAGGAAATATCTAGCCGTGTAAAGGCGCGCGTGTGTGTGTGTGTTTGTGTGTGTGAGAGAGAGAGAGAGAGAGAGAGAGAGAGAGAGGGAGAGAGAGCGTGTCCAGGCATATCACACTGCGCACACTTAGGAAGCCACACGCAAGACACATTGTTAGGGCATTCACATACCTGACCTTCCACTTTTTTTGAAGTGCGCGCACCCGGCACGAATGCTACCGTTCAAGCGAAGGAATTGAAGTTAATTGCAAAGTGAGGCGACTGCAGGCAGAAATCTAAAGAAATCTTAAAAAGTGTTTAAAATAACTCCGGCAAACGACAAGAACAAACGAATCACAAGACAAAACACGACGCGTTTCGACCTCTTAGGTCTTCTTCAGGCAAGATAAACCATATCAGAACAACGAAAAATGAAGAACGAGCAATGATTTATCCTATCTTGTCAAATTCGGCGTTGAATCAACGCCACCTTGCGCCGAATTTCATAAGACAGGTGATTGCTCGTTCTTCATTTTCGTTGTCCTGAATGTTGTTACCTTGCCTGAAGAAGAGCGCCCATCTTGCGCCGAAGTTGACAAGAGAAGTGATAGCTCGTTCTTCATTTTTGTGATCCTGGGTGTTGTTTATCTTGCCTGAAGAAGACCTAGAAGGTCGAAACGCGTCGTGTTTTTATCTTGTGATTCGTTCGTCCGTGTTATTTGGCGGAGTTATTTCAGGACATTTTTAAAGATGTGACGAAATTGAAGTCATTGTAAAATCAACACAGCGGTCAGACATTAGCAGTAAAACAATAATACTTCAGCGGGGTATTCCGCCCAGCTGCCATGCGTGTACTGTTGTCGATCGTCGCTGTACGGGAGAAACTTCTCGTATGTTGTTTCACACAGGCTCACACCTGACAAAAACATGTTTTCTTTTCCCTCATTCAGCCGATTTTTTGGGTAGTCTCGTGCGCTTATGATTTTGTGCATGCGATTCAATCTCTTCAAGTCTCAGCATGTTTGATCTAATGAATATTCTGTGACAGAATTAGAAAATTGAATCGAAGTAAGTGAACCGAACGCCATTTCGAAGAAGGGGAAATACGCCTGGCGTGGGTTTATCTACTTCTGGGATCTGGGAAATCGATTTTGATTGGACAGCTTTAAGTATATGTTGACAGGGGAAGCAACTCGAATAGAACGCTGTTCTGATAGAGCGGACAGGTTCGGCCAATGCTTGAAACAGTGTTGCTCAGCCCGTCAAAGCTGACACTCGCTACATCTGTGGTGGATACAATCGGGTGCGTGACGTGATGTTTGACCAGGCAGCCCACCTCCTCGGATGACGTCAAAGCGGAAGTGGACATCGAGGACAAAGAGGACGACCCGGATTACAAACTGCTGTGCAAAGGGCTGTCACTCTGCATCGCCTACGGCTGCAACATCGGCGGTATCGCCACCCTCACCGGCACGCCGCCCAACCTCGTCTTCAAGGGGCAGGCGGATGAGTGAGTGGAGAGGGGGGGGGGGGGGGGGGGGGGATGATGGTGGAGGCGGTCATGGGGATGGGAAGGAGGGGTGGTGGAAGTGGTGGCAGTGGTGGGCGGTCATGGGTAAAGAAGTGATGGTGGTGGTGACTGATAGTGGTGGCACGGAGGATGGAATGGAGCGGGGGGAGGGGGGAGGGGGGGAGTGGTGGTGGCGTTGACGATGAAAGGGTGTTGGAAATCGATGGTGGTGGTGATGATGATAATGATAGTGGGGTTCATGATGATAATGAGGATTGTCGAGGTGATGATGGTAATACGATTTTAATATCAGTTTTGTGGTAATCTTTTTTCCACTTGAGCAAGATTGGGTGAGCTGGCTCATACTAATGAACAGTTTTTTTTTTCTTTCATTTGTTCTCTTTATCGACCTCATCTTCCTTCTCATCCCCCTTTTCATTTTTTTTTTTCTTCTTTCTCTTCATTTTCTTCCTCATTCTCCTCCGTTTTTTTTTCTCTTTAGACATGGTATATAGGGATTTCCCCTGTCTTCCCCATTACACATTAAACACCTGTGTTGCTGAAGACATTATTTATAGGGATTTCCCTCTGTCTTCCCCATTACACATTAAACACATGTGTATAACTGAAGACATTGTTTATAGGGACTTCCTCCTGTCTTCCCATTACACATTAAATACATGTGTGTAGCTGAAGACATTGTTTATAGGGATTTCCCCCTGTCTTCCACATTACACATTAAACACATTTGTGTAGCTGAAGACATTGTTTATAGGGATTTCCTCCTGTCTTCCCCATTACACATTAAACACCTGTGTAGCTGAAGACATTGTTTATAGGGATTCCCGCCCCCCCCCCCCCCCCCCTCCCTGTCTTCCCCGTTAGACATTAAACACTATGTAGCTGAAGACATTGTTTATAGGGACTTCCCCTGTCTTCTCCATTACACATTGAGCTGAAGACATTGTTTATAGGGATTTCCCCCTGTCTTCCCCATTAGACATTAAGCACATGTATGTAGCTGAAGACATTCCTCTGTCGTTTCCATTACACATTTAACACATGTGTGGAGCTGAAGACATTGAACTCAGGATTTTTTCAGGGGGCGGAGGGGGAGGAGGGTGTCTTGGTTGCTTTCTTCCTTAACACATTGAAACTGAGGGACACGGCTAACTCTTAAAATTCTTTTTCCTTTTTTTTTTTTTTTTTTTTTTTTTTTTTTTTTGGGGAGAGAGTGGGGTTGGGGGGGGGGGGCATCTTTGGAGGCCTTTTTTCTTTTCTAAGAGGCTGGAGCGAGGGGATACTTGCTACCTCTGTCTGAAGAGGTAGGAGCCAGGCATCTCTTGTTCTCTTTCCATTGAAGAGACTGGAAGCACTGAAGACCTTGTAGATGGGGGGGGGGGGGGGGGGGGCTTCTGCGGGTGACACTGTAGAAAGAAGAATGGTAGTAACGATCAAGACTTATGAGTTGTCGTTTCACAACCAGATCGCCACATTTTTGTCAGTCAGTCAGTCAGTCTGGTTACCTCAGTCGGACGGCCATGACCTATGACCCTCTCTCTTCAACCATGTCTGTCCCCCATCGCTGTGGGTAGGGATTATCTGGGTACGTTGCTGTCTGTCCTCCTCCAGTTGGTCTATGTGAATGTGTGGAGCGGTCTGCCTCTCCACCTGTGTCCACGACTGGGTTCCCCACGGGATGAGTCTGTATGGATTACTTCCTCTGCACTTCTAAGGCAATGTCCACTGAATCTGTGTCTTCTTTCTGCTATTGTTGTCTTTGTTCTGGAAGGTTTCTGTATAGCGTTTTGTTGTTGCTGACATGTTGCCGCCGTGTGATGTTCTTCACAGCTCTAAACACCTTGGTATATGTCCCATCTAGCTGTTCTTTTTTTTTTTTTTTTTTTTTTTTTTTTTGCTTTTTATCTGCAGGGTTTTTGTTAACGTCCAAATGCTGGAGCCATATAACAGGATTTATTCCACGGTGGCTCTGCAGAATTCCCACCTTGAGGTTGCTCTTTAGATTTTATTTCCAAACACCATCAATTTTTTTTATTTATCAATTCTTATCAAGTTTTCTGTTCAGGTCTTTGCAATCCTGATGTCAACAAGACTTTGATCCAGGAGCCAAAAAAAAAAAAAAAGAAAAGATCACTGACTTGCTTTTGGACGCTACTGACCAATCACTGTAATGTTTTGGACTGACTGACTTGCTGACTGCAAGGAGGCAGAAGGAGAAGATGAAGACAGAGAAAGAGATGAGGGGGAGGGCGAGATCAGTGCATGGACTGGACTGGCCTCACACTCAGCAAACTGCCCAAAAAGAGCGTCTGAGAACCGGAGGAGTGGAGGGGGAAGCTGGTTGTGAAGTCTTCTTTGGCGCCCCCAACAGTCTACAAGACTCGGGGCTAGGTGATAGGTAAATTACTGATTGTGGTGGGGGGAGAGAGGGGGGGGGGGGGGGGAGGTGTTGGAAGCTGGCTGGCTATCGAGTGACCTGTTCGCTCATTTGTTTGTTTGTCTGTTTGTTTTCAGTCTCTTCAACGAACGTTACAAGAGCCTGAAGATGGAGGAGGAGGGGGGGGGGGTGACGTTTGCCAACTGGATGGGGATGGCGCTGCCCATGTCGGCCATCGTGCTGGTGCTGGGATGGGTTCTGTTGATGATCATGTTCCTCAGAGCCAAGTCAGTTTGTATGTGTGTAGGGGGGGGGGGGGGGGGGGGGAGAGGGGGGGATGGGGGGGAGGCCGCGGAGGGGGTGGGGTAGGGGTCGGGGTGACGTTCCCCAACTGGATAAGGATGGTGCTGGCCATGTCGGTTATCGTGCTGGTGCTGGCATAGACGCTGTTGACGGTCGTGTTCCTCAGAGCCAAATCAGTGTGTGTGTGTGTGTGGGAGGGGATTTGGGGAGGGCCGCGACTGTGTGTTTATGTGTGTGTGTGTGTGTGTGTGTGTGTGTGTGTGAGAGAGAGAGAGAGAGAGAGAGAGAGAGAGAGAGAGAGAGAGAGAGAGAAAAGTCGGTGTGTGTGAAATTGGCGGGGAGGGAGGGAGAAGACAGTGGAGATTTGGGGGAGGGGGGCGGTCTGTTCTTCAAGGCAATGTCAGTGCGTGTTAGGTGGGGCGTGAATGGGGAAGAGAGAGGAGGGGGTTGTCTGTTCTTCAAGGCAATGTCAGTGCGTGTTAGGTGGGGCGTGAATGGGGAAGAGAGAGGGGGGGGAGAGGATGTCTGTTCTTCAAATGGCAATGTCAGTGTGTGTTAGGTGGGGCGTGAATGGGGAAGAGAGAGAGAGGGGGGGAGAGGATGTCTGTTCTTCAAGGCAATGTCAGGTGTGTTAGGTGGGGCGTGAATGGGGAAGAGAGGGGAGGGGGGAGGGGGGGGTCTTTTCATGTGTGTTCTTCAACACAGAGTCAGGGTAAGTAGGATGGGTAGTGGGGTGGTGATGGTTGGAGGGGAGGGGGGGGTCTTCAGTTGTCGTATGCTTCAAGGCAATGGCAGTGAGTGGTAGGTGAGGAGGGGAGGGGGGGGGGGGCGGGGAGAAGAAGGAGGAGGGGTCTTTTCATGTGTGTTCTTCAACACAACGTCAGAATGTGATGGACGGGGAGGGGGAGGGGGGGGGGGGAGGGGGATCTTTTCATGGTCATGACAAACTCATTGTGTGTGGTGAGCGGGGAGGGGATGTGCCAAAGGGAGGAGGGGAGGTGTCTATTCATGATCACATGTTCGTCGTGACAAAGTCAGAGTGTGGGGGAGGGGGAGAGAGAGAGGAAGGGGAAGGGGGGGGGGGAAAGAGATGCTTTTCATGATCAGGTTTCTCGAGGCAAAAGTCAGTGTGATTGGAGGGAAAGGAGGGGGGGGGGGGGGGAAGAGGACGAGGGAGGGAGAGGGTGTGTTGTCTTTTATGGTCATGTTCTTCAAGACAAAGTCGGTGCGTGTCAGACGGGGGCGGGGAGGGGAGGGGGGAAGAGAGAGGGGGGAGAGTCAGAGGGTTCTCATGTCATTTTCCTGATTGGATGTATGCGTTTGGGGTAGATAGATAGATAGAGAAACAGACAGAGAGAGAGCTGAGAGAGACAGACAGACAGACAGACAGATGGACAGAGACAGGTAGATAGATAGACAGAGGGGGGGGGGGAGGTAGATAGATAAACAGAGAGACAGACAGAGACAGACAGATGGATGGACAGTTACAGTTAGATAGAAAGAAAGAAAGACCTTGAACACCACAATGCCTCGTGTTTAGCTTCTATATTTACTCAATGTGTGTGTGTGTGTGTGTGTGTGTGTGTGTGTGTGTGTGTGTGTGTGTGTCTGCGTGTGTGTGCGTGTGTACGTGCGCGCGCGCGCGCGTGTGTGTGTGTGTGTGTGTGTGTGTGCGTGTGCGTGTGTGTGTGTGTGTGTGTGTGTGTGTGTGTGTGTGTGTGTGTGTGTGTGTGTGTGTGTGTGTGCGGCGATGTTCCAGCATGTGCAAAAAGATAAGCGCAGAGCAGAAGGAAGGAGTGAGGAAAGTCATCATGCAAGCGTGGAAAGACCTAGGTCCCATGACGTAAGTGTTGACGTCACTGTTACACATCATCTAGGCCTCATGACATCATTTATGACAACTTCATTGCATATTACCTAGGGCCGTTTGACGCCTTAAACACACAGTTACCTTTTGCTGTTGTGACGCCATTACTCCCAAGAACATCTGAACTTCACATTTACCTTGTCCGTCGTGGTGTGGTGTTTTTCGTCGCATTCTGCCTTATTTGTTACGGGATTTTAACTCTACATCACCTTCGCTGTTATGGGGTCCTAAGTATACAATGCCTTCGCTTTTATGGAGTGTTTACTGTACATCACTTAAAGTTTTATGGGCTCCCAGAACATTGCCTTGGCTGCTGGGCTGCTGTAGGATCTTTACCATATATTATCTTGACTTTTTATAGGATCCGTACGATAAATTAGCCTGGCTGTTGTAGGATCTTTTCCATATATTATCTGGACTTTTGATAGGATCTGCACAATATATTAGCCTGGCTGTTGTAGGCTCTTTACCCGTCTATTTTGAATTTTACAGGGTCAGTGCTGTACGCTGCTATAGGATCTTTGCTGTACTACATTACCTTGACTTTAATAGGCTCTGTGCTAAACAGTAGCCGGGCTGCTGTAGGATCTTTATCATACATTATCTTGACTTTTAACAGGGTCTGTACCATACATTGGCCAGGCTGCTGTAGGGTCTTTATTATACATTATCTTGACTTTTTGTAAGGTCTGTACTACAGCCTGGCTGTCGTAGCCTAGGATCTTTACCATATACTATCTTGACGTTTTATAGGGTCTGTACGATATATTAGCCTGGCTGTTGCAGGGTCTTTAGCATACATTATTTGGATTTTTATAAGGTCTGTACGATACATTAGCCAGGCTGTTGTAGGATCTTTACCATACATGACCTTGACTTTTATAGGATCTTTACCATACGTGACCTTGACTTTTATAAGGTCTGTATTATACATTAGCCTGGCGCTATAGCCTGTGAGCGTCATTCTGGCCATCATGTGAGTGTGGATGTGTCAATGTGTATGTCAGGATGGCAGAGGTCATAGTACTGGTTCTCTTCGTCATTGTGGCCGTCATGTGGATGTGGATGTGTCGATGTGTGTGTCAGGATGGCAGAGGTCATAGTACTGGTTCTCTTCGTCATTGTGGCCGTCATGTGGATGTGGATGTGTCGATGTGTGTGTCAGGATGGCAGAGGTCATAGTACTGGTTCTCTTCGTCATTGTGGCCGTCATGTGGATGTGTCGATGTCGATGTGTGTGTGTCAGGATGGCAGAGGTCATAGTACTGGTTCTCTTCGTCATTGTGGCCGTCATGTGGATGTGGATGTGTCGATGTGTATGTCAGGATGGCAGAGGTCATAGTACTGGTTCTCTTCGTCATTGTGGCCGTCATGTGGATGTGGATGTGTCGATGTGTGTGTCAGGATGGCAGAGGTCATAGTACTGGTTCTCTCGTCATTGTGGCCGTCATGTGGATGTGGATGTGTCGATGTGTGTGTCAGGATGGCAGAGGTCATAGTACTGGTTCTCTTCGTCATTGTGGCCGTCATGTGGATGTGGATGTGTCGATGTGTGTGTCAGGATGCAGAGGTCATAGTACTGGTTCTCTTCGTCATTGTGGCCGTCATGTGGATGTGGATGTGTCGATGTGTGTGTCAGGATGGCAGAGGTCATAGTACTGGTTCTCTTCGTCATTGTGGCCGTCATATGGATGTGGATGTGTCGATGTGTGTGTCAGGATGGCAGAGGTCATAGTACTGGTTCTCTTCGTCATTGTGGCCGTCATGTGGATGTGGATGTGTCGATGTGTGTGTCAGGATGGCAGAGGTCATAGTACTGGTTCTCTTCGTCATTGTGGCCGTCATGTGGATGTGGATGTGTCGATGTGTGTGTCAGGATGGCAGAGGTCATAGTACTGGTTCTCTTCGTCATTGTGGCCGTCATGTGGATGTGGATGTGTCGATGTGTGTGTCAGGATGGCAGAGGTCATAGTACTGGTTCTCTTCGTCATTGTGGCCGTCATTTGAGTGTGGATGTGTCGATGTGTATGTCAGGATGGCAGAGGTCATAGTACTGGTTCTCTTCGTCATTGTGGCCGTCATGTGGATGTGGATGTGTCGATGTGTGTGTCAGGATGGCAGAGGTCATAGTACTGGTTCTCTTCGTCATTGTGGGCCGTCATATGGATGTGGATGTGTCGATGTGTAAGTCAGGATGGCAGAGGTCATAGTACTGGTTCTCTTCTCGTCATTCTGGCTGTCACGTTTGATGTGGATATATCTTGTGTGTGTGTCAAAATGACAGAAGTCATAGTGCTGGTTCTCTTCGTCATTCTGTCCAGGATGTGGATGTGGATGTCTATGTGTGTATGTCAGGATGGCGGAGGTCATAGTGCCAGTTTTCTTCGTCATTCTTGCCTTCATGTGGATGTGGGTGTGTCTATGTGTGTGTCAGGATGGCGGAGATCCTAGTGCTGGTTCTCTTCATCATTCTGGCTATCATGTGGATCAGCAGAGACCCCAAGGAGACTCCCGGCTGGTCCTCTTGGTTCATGAAGGGGTGAGAACACTGTCTGTCTGCCCCCCTCTCTCTCTGTCTGTCTCTCTGTCTGTCTGTCTGTCCCTCTCTGTCTGTCTGACTGTCTGTTCCTCTCTCTCGCTGTCTGTCTCTGTCTGTCTGTCTGTCTCTCTTTCCCTCTCTCTCTGTTTCTATCTCTCTCTCTGTCTGTCTGTCTGTCTCTCTCTCTCTCTCTCTCACTCTCTCTCTCTCTGTCTCTGTATGTTTCTCTCTGTCTGTCTATCTCTCTCTCTGTCTTCTCTCTGTCTCTGTCTTTCTCTGTATCTGTCTGTCTGTCTGTCTCTGTCTGTCTGTCCTATGTCTCTGTCTCTGTCTTTCTCTTTCTCTCTGTCTTTCTCTGTCTCTGTGTGTCTGTCTCTCTTTCTGTCTGTACCTGCCCGTCTGCGTGTCTTCCATGTTTGCCCGATTTTTTCTTCTCAGCTGAAAACATTTTGGTGATACCTGGCTGTAGCTGTATATATTAGAAAGATTGCAAGGAAACTGTGAAGACCGTAGACCCGTGTTCACAAAACGATCCCAATCTTTCCACACACTAAACAAAAAATGTCGAAATTGTCCGTTCTGATATGTTTATTCTTAAATTGTCCGTGCTGTTGCCCTCACCTTTATTACCTGTGCCTAAACCGCCATTTACCTTGACTTCCTATATCTATATTGCCGATATTTACATTACCCATGCCGAAATTGCCCTGGTTAAATTATCCTTTCCAAAAATTGCCTGCACCTTGACAGAATAGTCTTTTTTAACGGCTCATGCCAATATGCCCCCTCGCCGAAGTTGCCTTTGCTTTAAAAGGCCCTTTGGTTAAAGAGCCCTTGCCAAATATATGACCCACGCCTAATGTATAATTGCCCAAAAGCCCCTTTAGACTGACGGTCCTCGCCAAATATGGCCCACGCCGAAGTTGGCTTTGCCTCAAAGACTTTTTTTTTTTTTTTAAAAAAATTGCCCATGCCAAATATGGTCCACGCTTAAGATGCCTTTGCCAAAAAGGCCCTTCTGACTGAATAGTCCTTGCCAAGTATGGCTTACGCCGAAGCTACCTTTGCCTGAAAGGCTTTTTTTGAGTAGAGAGGCCTTGCTAAATATGGCCCACGCCTAAGATGCCTTTGCCTGAAAGGTCTTTTTGACCAGACCGCCCTTTTTCAAAGTGAGGTAAGTGCAGGAGGAACTTGATTCCGCCAAAAACAAGGACAAACAAATAACAAGACAGAACAACACGCGTTTCGACCTGTTTGGTCTTCTTCAGGCGAGAGAAAAACAACATTCAGGACAATGAATACGACAAGATGCAAAGCATATAAACGTATCCCAGTTTGTCTTGAATACAAGTACTTTCTGAGATATTCCATAAAGAAGAAAAACCTTTTGGGCCGTTATAGCCGTTAGCAACGGCTATTCTGGTAAAATAAAACATCGGGCATCATCCGTGACCCATATTGAACATACGTGCAAACTTTCAGAAACGTCTACCCAGAAGTTTTGTTTGGAGTGAGTGGAACACATTTTGACCACGGACAGGCACACAGACAGACAGACAGACAGCATCTCTTCGTTCCCATTGTAAAAGAACTCCCTGTTCTATAAGAACAGGGAGTACAAAAAAACACAAGCGATCACTTATCTTCTCGTATTCGGC
>JADBJO010004118.1:12500-25000 GCA_016801955.1 Conus betulinus | reverse complement strand
AAGCTGACTGACTGGTGTGTTGAAGCTGACTGACTGGTGTGTTGACTGACTGGTGTGTTGAAAGCTGACTGACTGGTGTGTTGAAGCTGACTGACTGGTGTGTTGACTGACTGGTGTGTTGAAGCTGACTGACTGGTGTGTTGAGCTCAATAACTGGTGTGTTGAAGCTCAGTGACTGGTGTGTTGATGCTCAATGACTGGTGTGTTGCAGTTCAATGACTAGTGTGTTGAAGTTGACTGACTGGTGTGTTGAGCTGCTGACTGACTGGTGTGTTGAGCTCAATGACTGGTGTGTTGATGCTCAATGACTGGTGTGTTGCAGTTCAATGACTGGTGTGGTGAAGCTCAATGACAGGTGTGTTAAAGCTCAATGACAGGTGTGGTGAAGCTCAATGACTGGTGTGGTGAAGCTCAGTGACTGGTGTGGTGAAGCTCAATGACAGGTGTGTTGAAGCTCAATGACAGGTGTGTTGAAGCTCAATGACAGGTGTGTTGAAGCTCAATGACAGGTGTGTTGAAGCTCAATGACAGGTGTGTTAACCTGACTGACCGGTGCGTGGCAGGCCTCGGGGTTGTCGGACTGGCTGGGGAACAAGCTGATCCACCTCAGCTCGGTGGACCCGTGGGTGCTGAACCTGATCCTGTGCATGATCGTGGCCGTCGCCACCGAGGTCACCAGCAACACCGCCACCTCCACCCTCCTCATGCCCATCATGGCGCAGATCGTGAGTGCTGGGTCCTGGCACGGCAGTGGCCGTGACGGCTGCAGGGAGGGGGGGGGGGGGGGGTTTGGGGTAGAGAGAGAGAGGGGGGGGAAGAGATTGAGAGAGGGAGGGGGGGGGACGGACGGAGAGAGAGGGGGGGGGGAGAAGAGGAGGGAGAGAGTGGGAGGGAGGGAGATGGAGGGGGAGAGAGAGAGAGAGAGAGAGAGAGAGAGACAAAAAGGGCGGGAGAGAAAGGGAGAAAGAGGGAGAAAAATACAGACAGACAGAGAGAGAAGAGAGAGAGAGAGAGAGAGAGAGAGAAAGAGAGAGGGAGAGAGCGGAAGAGTGAGAGAGAAAGAAAGGTTAAAATTGTCCTCCACCTTGATGGTAGCTCCCCGCCACCCCCACCACCACCCCCTTCTCCTCTCGTCCTTTTTTTTTTTTTTTTTTATCAAGTTTTGTGAAAATGGGTTCAGAAGGTTTTTTCTGCGTGTTCTTGCTGAACATATCCTGAGCCTGCCTTCACTCCAATTCTTTGCTGCGCCGCCAAAACACTAAAATCAGCAAGAATATGTCCATTGGCCAGAGAACATACAGACGATGCATGGTGTGTAAGAAACTGGTTGGAGAAAAAAAAAAAAAGAAAAAAAAAAAGAAAAAAAAAGAAACTAACTAGTAGTGCAAATTCTTTTTGTTTTTTCCGCTTTTTTTTTGTTGTTGTTGTTGTTGTTGTTGTTTTTTTCAGATGAAGAGGACAGTGTGTATAGCGCCAAAAAAAAGAAGAGGTGGACTTCGGCCTTAGGGGGGGGGGGGAAGTCACCGCCTTAGTGCTCTCCATTTTCCCCGAAGATGGAGTTTGGCTGCCTTAAAGGCGGGATATAAAACGGTCATACACACACAACTCCACTGCTTGTC
This sequence comes from Conus betulinus, assembly GCA_016801955.1. Classification (NCBI taxonomy): domain Eukaryota; kingdom Metazoa; phylum Mollusca; class Gastropoda; order Neogastropoda; family Conidae; genus Conus; species Conus betulinus. The sequence goes on along the minus strand of JADBJO010004118.1, from coordinate 23,381 downwards.
TATACAGGCAGTGTCCGCAGGAGTATCAGCCTGCGTACGCAGAAAGAAAGAAAAGGCGTTACATTGATCCGATACTGATGCCACAAGAAAAAAAAAATCTTTGCAGCGGATTCACACCCAAAGTTACAAGATTCGCTCTTGGGCTACAGTCCCTCTTTTCATCAAGTTTTGGTAAAAATAGATTTGGAGGTTTTAAAAAAAAAAATCTCTAGCTGAGGGTAATAATTGCAGCATGCGTAAAGAACAATTCAGCTAAATGCAAAAATCACGTCGTTTTCAATGACATGCAGGATCGTCATCGGTTCCACAAGCCATGGTGTGTTTGCACAGAAGATGTTCCAGGGAGCATGCTGAGGTGCCTATGCGTGGTTCATGAGAGTGTGTGCATTTTCATTTGCGTGCCTGTTGTGTGCATCAGATATGTACAGTGATTTTTTTTTTTTTTTGTTCCCCACTGAAATGTATTTGTGTACACCTAAGATGAGGTATGAATGTGTCTTGTCCCATCAACTATTCCTTGAGACTCGCGTATATTTGGGTAATAAAGACACATCTTACCTCCCTGTCGTTCAGCAATATCACTGATAGCAGCAGTCATAGCGGTTGTAGGAGTAGTATTAGAAGAAGTTGAAGTAGTAGTAGCAGCAGTAGTCGTGGTGGTGGCGGTAATGGAGGAAATAGAAGAAGCAGTAGCAGTAGTGGTAGGTGTAGTTGTTGTAGTAGCAATATCAGTGGTCGTAGATGTAGTAGATGTTGTAGCAGTGGTAATAGTATTGCTAACAGCATCACTTGCGCATTATCACTAAGAGGGAACAGACATCGAATGCGGCAGCAACAACAGCAGAAGAAATAGTAGTAGTAGCAGCAGCAGTAGCACCACAGCAGCAGTAGCACCAGCAGCAGCGGTAGTACTATTGATACCAACAGTAGCGATTAGCAGTGGTACAATATCACGTTTTGTGGACATACGGTAAAAAAAAAAAAAAAACAAATAAAAACTTGGAATAGTAGTAATAACTACTGTAATGCTACAAGCAGTAGCAAGCAGCAACAGTAGTAGTAGAAGTAACAGCAAGAGCAGCAGTTGTAGTACATGAATAATTTCACCTCAAGTGGTCAGATATTCAATTATAGAATGAAAAAAAAAAAAAAAAAAGCAGACGACATTACCTCCCCTGTACCTGTGATTTCAGGCTCTGAACGTGGGCGTCAACCCGCTGTACCTCATGGCCTCGGCTGCCATGGCAACGTCCTTCGCCTTCATGTTGCCCGTGGCAACCCCGCCAAACGCCATCGTCTTTTCGTACGGTCACTTGCGGGTGTTTGATATGGTGAGTGCGTTGGGGAGAGAGAGAGAGAGAGAGAGAGATCGGAGAGAGGTGGTGGGTGGTTGAACTGATCAATTTCATTTTGATGGACAGATCAATGTTTGCTCCATTTGAAATTTGGAGGATCTGTACATATGGCGGTAGCGACAGGGGCAGTTGTAGCGAGGTTACTGCTAACCAACAAACTGAATACTCCATCAAAAGCAGATCACACACATACTCGCACACACACACACACGCGCGCGCGCACGCGTGCAGAAATGAAAAAGCCGTAACTGTTTTTCACATTTTCAGTTATCTGCCCTAGAGCCATTTCCCTGTTTCTGTTTCATGACATAGTTCTAGCATTCTGGGATATCTTCTTGACAACATGGCGACGTGTACTGTGGCGGCAGTTGACAGTGAGATTTAAAAAACGAGAGATGGAGTCGGAAGCTCCCAATTAAAAAAATGTCATTAAGAAATAATTGCATGTTTTTTTCCCCTCCATTTTTAAACCTTTATAATTATGCAAAAATAACATATGTCAGAGGCTGTGTGAGGCTACCAAGAAGACAAACATGTCAGGTTTGTCATGATTTCAGTTTTAGCGCTCCCAGAATCCACTCAGTTTTCAGCTTTCTTGAAAACAAACCTAAGTTGCCAACGTAACACAGGCTGTTTCGCGTGCAAAGAAACCGCGAGTTTTCAGTGACACGTGTCGTTAGGAAAAATGCACTAGTTTGCATGCTTGTGTCCCTTCATTTGCTTGAATGTTCACATGATAGTAAGCACAGTACTGAATAGATTCATGGTAGTTTAGTGGACGGTGGATTGATTAGTGGTTGATCGATAGATTTTCTGATGAGCAAATAATCATTTCATTTTATCAGGTCAAGTTTTTTTTTAAGACCTCAATTTTTCAGTTCAAGTTTCAATCTTTCAAGCAAATGGGTAAAGAAAAAATGCCGTCTGCATTGTAGCTTTTACTGGCATGGATGTTCTGGATAAGGTATCCGTAGGAGCTGTGGCGAGACATGCTACATACACATTTGACGTCAGTTTCTGAAGTTCTGTGTCTACACATGTGAGTAGAACATTGTGGGTGGGGGGGGGGGGGGGGGGGGGGGGGGGGGGGGGGGGGGGGGGGGGGGGGGGGGGGGGGGGGGGGGGGGGGGGGGGGGGGGGGGGGGGGGGGGGGGTGGGAGCAGCAGGGGAAGGGGCAGGGAGGGTGGGGGGTTCTGTATACATTGTATCCCGCCTTTTCCTGTGGTTCGGTGGCCTTGGAGGTAGAGCGCCCGCCAAGCAAGCGAGAAGTCAGAGGTTCGAACTCCGCGTACGGGGCGAAGAACTTTTCACCGAATCAGTAGACCAATTGGGTATGGTCAAGGCGCTAGTCTTTCGGATGAGACGATAAACCAAAGTCCCGTGTGCAACATGCTTTCTGCGCACGGAAAAGAATCCACGGCAACAAGAGAGTTGTCCCTGGCAAAATTCTGAAAAAAAAAAAACAACAACAACCGAAGAAAAAAAAAAAAAAACACTTTCGTAGGGCAAAAACATATACACACAGGCACTTTCCCTGAAGTTGGAGTATGGTTGCCATAATGGTGGGATTAAAAAAAAAAAAAAACGGTCAACACACAAAACTCCACTCCACTCCCTTGTTGGGTAGATGGGATTAACCCTGGCCTGTCTATACAGGAGTGTCAGCCTGCGTACGCAGAAAGAGAGAAATAAAGCATCCCCGCCTTTCGATAATTTCCTTTTTAGGAATTCTCCCTATCCTTTTTGTATCATTTTCTTTAACTCTGTCTTTTTAACTCTGTCTCTATTTTTATTTTGTTTTCCGGTACGACCTGCTGCTTTATCTTTGTTAAAGAAAGTCTTTCTACTCTTTCCCCCTCCTGCTTCAGTTAATAGTGTGCCACTGGTTCTGCTGTCTAAAGGCGACAAGGTCGTGGCACAGTGACACTGTCTAACACAACACAGACACTGGATGTTCGTTTCGCAGTGTCTGTGCAGCAGCGTCACTCTTCGCGGCGTCTTTTGCAACCGTGGAGGCGAGAAAACGAAACAAAAAAGAAAAGGAAAGAAAAGAAAAAGCAAAACAAAATGGTTGATGTAGTCAGGACCGTTTATGTTTCAATTTACACTCGCGCGCACACACACACACACACACACACACACACACACACACACACACACACACACACACACACATATATATAGATATATATATATATATATATATATATATCTGTGTGTGTGTGTGTGTGTGTGTGTGTGTGTGTGTGTGTTAACAATAGGATGGTAAAAGGAAGTTTTAAAATCGACAGGTCTATTTCGAGCGCTGGCTCTCCTCAGGATGGTTTTGGGTTGTCTACTCAGACACTGGATGAGACAACCCAAAACCATCCTGAGGAGAGCCAGCGCTCGAAACAGACCTGTCGATTTTAAAACTTCCTTTCACCATCCTATTTTTAACAGATGTTGCTCCCCGAGGGGGTCGAGCATTTTAAGAATTTTATTAGGCATTTTAGCGGTATTCTCTCTCTCTCTCTCTCTCTCTCTCTCTCTCTCTCTCTCTCTCTCTCTATCTATCTATCTATCTATATATATATATATATATATATATATATATATGTAGATAGATAGATAGGTATGTTTGTATACTATGACATCAATAGTTTAGTATTTTGTTGTTCATTGGTGTACGTGACTTTGTGAGCAAGTATGTTTTGGTGTGTGTGTGTGTGTATGTGTGTGTGTGTGTGTGTGTGTGTGTGTGTGTGTGTGTGTGTGTGTGTGTGTGTGTGTGTTTGTTGTTGTTGTTGTTGTTGTTGTTGTGTTGTTGGTGTGTTCGTCTCTTTGTTCGTTGCTTTTGTTTTGTTTTGTTTTTTTTTAATGAGAAGGGGGGAGGGCGGGGGGTATTGTTCCACGACTTCTTTTTTTTTCTCTCTCTCTCTCTCTTGATAGGACGCTGGGCTTTAAATACAGCTGGAAACGGGAAACTGAGTTCTGCCGCTGAAAATACTGAAGCCCGCCTTATACTGTGTCTCTCTGGCGTTCATTGTGAACACTCTTCTTGCAAATGAGGCAGAAGAGGGCCGTGCAAGGAATTCTGGGAGAGTTTTTGTTTGTTTGTTTTGTTTTCACAGCGTGAACAGGATATAACAGCGGGATCGTCGTTCTACGTAAACACACTAACGGGTGTCGGTATGTGTGTGTGTGTGTGTGTGTGTGTGTGTGTGTGTGTGTGTGTGTGTGTGTGTGTGTGTGTGTGTGCATGGGCGTTGATGTGTGTGTGTGTGTGTGTGTGTGTGTGTGTGTGTGTGTGTGTGTGTGTGTGTGTGTGTGTGTGTGTGTGTGTGTGTGTGCGGGCGATGTGCATACGTGTGTGTGTGGGCGTGCGTGCGTGCATCCGCATGTGTGAATTTGTGTGTCCGCGCGTATGCATGTCTGTCTATCTGTCTGTCATTCTGTCTGTACGTCTGTCGTTCAGGCCAAAGTAGGGCTGTTCATGAACATCATAGCGGTGCTGGTCCTGACCCTGGCCGTCAACACGTGGGGCAACGCCATTTTCGACTTCTTCGATGTGCCGCCCATCTTCGACAAGAGCCACAACATCACCAGTACAATCTGAAGGAGAGGCGGGGTCTCCGCCACGGAGTGACCCTCAGCAGGCCCTTTCTATTGTCTTCTTCCGCTGCTGCCAGTTTGTGTCCCCAGTCTGCCGGACGACGGGTCCTTTGGCTAGGGAGCTGACGGAGCAGCCTTGGACTAGGCCGGCTTTCCTAGCTTTGTGGCACACACACACACACACACACACACACACACACACACACACACACACACACACACACACACACACACACGGTTTGTCATTACACACTCTGTACCTTAGTTTTTCTTAGTTTTTGCAGTTCATCATGTTTTCCACCCTGTAGGGTTGTTTTTCTTCATTTTTTTTTTTCAAATCAAGATCAATCTGTTTGTTGTCTCTGTACAAACAAAATCTGTGCTGCATAAATCGCCTTGTTCTCTCCTGTCGAAACTTCGACCTTAAAAAAAAAGATGTGAATTTGACCGAAAGAAAGGATAGCAGGAGACCGACATAGATCGCTGGAAGATGGTAAACACTTCTGGCTCAATCTTCAAAGAAAAAAAAAAGATACCGTTCTGCTGGATGAAAGGAGGTAAACAAATTAAAAGACAAAACACGACGCGTTTCGACCTCTTTGTCTCTTTGAAGCAAGAGAAACAACATTCAGGGCAGTGGAAAACGAAGAAACGAGCAATCACTTATCTCCTGAAAACCATTCAACGGTCCATTTTAGAAAACTGATCGCTCATTCTTCATTTCTCTTGTCCTGAATGTTGTTTCTCCAGCCTGCAGAAGACCATAGAAGTCGAAACGCGCTGTGCTCTGTCTATTGATTGGCTTGTCCTTTTCGTCCGGCGGAATAGTTATTCTTTTTGAGTTTGTTCCAATTTCCGCTTGCAGTCATCTCACGTCAAAACGCTCCTGGCTCAGTACGCAGACTGGATTCGAACCCCAGCCCCCTCGCAGTCCTGTGCTTCTACCAGGAGGCCGAGTGCCAGCTGGTGGCATGTTCTGTTGATGCCTGCCGGGCATTATCAGCCGTTGTTAACTCCCTGTCTGTTACACGCTCTGGAACTGTCACCAACAGACCAGAAGAGCCGGTTCAGTCTCAGGCCGTTCAAGCCATTTGCGTTGCATGTAGGTGCGATGATTGTCACGCAGGGGCTGTAGCATCTGCATGCCAGTGCACGAATCGTGTGCAGCAAATGCTAACGCTTGGGTGTCAGTGGATATTACAGCAAAAGCGAGAGACAAAAAAAATGCCAACAGCCAAACTCTGCAACAAGTTTAGCTCCGGGATTTTTTAGAAGACAGGATGTGCAGCAAATTAAAGATTCAGATAGTTACCAACAGATGTGGAGTAGATGTAACTCCTGAACGTTAATGAATGAAATGTGACGCTAACTTGCAAGGTGGATATTAATGAATAAGATGCGAAGCAAGCTTAAAGCCTGGATGTAAAGGAACCAGATGTGAAGCAAACGTGAAACGTGGATGTTGGTGAATAAGATGTGAAGCAAACTCAACATCTAGATTGTCGAAAATAAGTTGTAAACTTAGCACCTTAAAGTTGATGAAGAACATGCGGAGCAGGCTTGCCACATGGGTGTAAGTGAATGATATGTGAAAGGCACTTAACACCTGAATGCTAATGAATAACATGTGAAACAGACTTAACATCAGGATGTTAATAAATAAGATGTGAAACAAACTTAACACCCGGATGTTGATAGATAGGATGGAAGCAAACTTTAACACATGGATATTAATAAATGAGATATGAAGCAACTTTAACACTTGGATCTTACCGAACAAACTGTACAGCAAATTCAACACGTAGATGTTGATAAATAAGATGGGCAACAAATTTAACATCTGGGTGTTGACAAATAAGATACAGGACAAACGTAACACCTGGATATCCAAATAAAGATGCACAGCAAATGTAACACTTCGATGTTGATAGATAACATGTGCAGCGTATATAATATCTGAATGTCTGTCATAAGATATGTAGCAAATTTCAACGCATATAAGTCGACAAATAGAATGTGCTGCAAATTGAACACCTTGATGTAGGTAAAGAAAACTTGTAGCAAAATTAGCACCTAAACATTGATAGATAAGATCGGAAGTAAACTTATCACCAGGGTGTTAGTAAATAAGATGTGCCTAAAAATGTAATCCCTGATCGTTGATAAATAACATTCCAAGTAAATACCTTGGTGTCTGTAGAATAAGGCGTGCTACAATACTCCCCAGACATTGATAGATAAGATGCAAAACCTTGATATTAACAAAATAAACGTGAACAAGTTCGGATTTGGGGATGTTAATAAGTGCTTTGGGCAGCAGCTCTCACATCTGAGTATTGATGAAGAAGATATAAAGCAAATGTTGCATCCAGATTTTGCACACCGGCACTGAACTATCAAATGCTGCAATTCCGATTTCTGGAACCATCTCGATGTCGGTTCTGGGCATATGTGTGTGGTTTTCTTAACTGTTGTTTTTGCTGCTTTGCTATGTTTTTTTTTTTGTTTGTTTGTCATTTGTTAGTGCTTTGAATTTTTTAATTATTCACTGAAAAGTGTCCTCCGTTTCCGATGTGACGCTATGCAATATTGATTTGATTCGTTGACGAGAATGTTCTTGGGTGAAAATGATTTTCACTCGTGTGATTGTTTATGTACACATTTCAGGTCACATTCTTTTTAACTGTAGTGCATTTTGACCAAGCTTTTTCTGTTTCTACAGTTGATTGCATACCGCATTTTTTTTCTACCCAACTATTTCTAGTATACTTTCATGGGCATCTCTTACATTTTGGCTTTTACAGCACATTTTCAAAACGTTTATTTTGTTCATGAAAAACAGAAGACATGCAAAGACCAGTTTCCTCGTAAGTGCTCAGTGCTCATTTGTGCACACACACATACATACACAACACACATCACACTTACAAACGTACACACAAGCACAAGCGCATGCACACATACACGCACACGCGTGCGCTTTCAAGGAGACAAAAAGAAGAAGCAGGGATAAATGAGCACACGGATAATTGTATAAATATATATATCAGCTGAATTGAAAGAATGGATGAGGGAGTGTGTGTGTGTGTGTGTGTGTGTGTGTGTGCGTGTGTGTGTGTGTGTGTGTGCGTGCTGTGCGTGCGTGCGTGCGTGCATGTGTGTGTGTGCGTGCGCGTGTGTGTGTGCATGTGTGCATACATGTGCGCACGCGTGCTTGTGTGTGAATGAGGTGAGGGTTAAGGTAGGGGTGTGGGTGGATATTGGTGTAGGTGTGGTAGCGGTGGTCGTGGTGGCGGCAGTTGCCATTGCTGTGAACAAAACAAAAACAAACAAATAAAAATCCCCGACTATCATGTTGGTTTTTACCGCCCATTGCCACCAACCGCAACACCCCCTCCCAACGTGACACGCATTCTGTGTCCAGACCACACTCACCCGGTGTTGCTAATGGCTTGAACACACCTTGTCCTGTTCAAATACCGATTTTTTTTTGTTTGTTTTTTTTAAGTTTCTGCTGAAATACCCATGTTGATGTCTGATCACACGCTCAACCCTAATAAAAAAAAAAAAAGAAAAAAACAGAAAAGGAAAAAAAATCACAAACCCATGTGTTCCTTAGAATGTCTTATGTTTAGATATTTAATCGTGTTATAACGAAGAAAAAAGAAAAAAAAAAAAAAAAACCCCCACCCCCCCCCCCCCCCCCCCCCCCCCCCCCCCCCCCCCCCCCTTTCCTATCCTCTCCCTCCTCTCCTCCTTGCTCCTTCTCTAAAGGAAAATGGCGCTGAAAGGTTTTTTGTTGTTGTTGTTTTGCAGCATTGAACTATGTGATCTGCTCTGTGCATATGGAGCAACGTTTTCCAGGCTAAAGTGTGGCTTGTTAATCAGACACTGTGCGTTTTACTCGATGAAAGTATTAATACTGATGGTACTGTCTAAGCTATGCTTGTAAAATGTTTTCTCCTTTTACGGGACTCAGAGAACCGGGAACGCATTGTTACGCCTTTCGTAGATGCCTAGCTGGGCAGTTTCTGAAAGAGAACTCATAATACATTGCTGAAAGTAAGGCGTAGACAATTTCAAGAGGCCCTGGTCATTTTTTTAACATTAATTTTGCGCCATTTGAAGCATGTCAAATCGTTAGCATCAATGCAAGCTAGACGGCATGTCAACCTTATAACGTCTCTAACTGATCAGGTTTGAAAGTGTTTTGCGTTTCTTGTTCGTTCGCGTTGCAAGTTGTTTCCCTTGTTTGGGGATATTCTTAATCTTTTCTTATGGACCCTCTTACACAATGTATGTTCCTCGTTTGTTTAGGCAGAGAAACTTTAATGCTCATTTGTAAAGGTACCTGTTTTTTCGTATTAGAGTCTTGTTTGTATATATATATATATATATAGTATATATATATATATATATATGTATATTTTTCTGTTGTGTGTAGAAGCAGTCTTTAATACTCCATAGATACATTCTTAAAACGATGTAAACAGTTATTTTTTAATATCTTTTTATACCACACATATCAAAATGATATATGTTGTTGACTTATTGAATAAATGAAAATTTATGTTTGATAATGATGAATTACGGTGTTGTGCATAATAATACCTCATATCTGCATTTTTTTTTTCACTTTGTCAGAATTCACCACCGAATTTTTCTGGATGTTTTGAGAAAACGCGTACATCAAACGAAATCCAAGTAAACTGATGTGTTTGTTCTGTACGTAGTATGATACAACACAAAAACCAGCATAAACTCTGAAAATAATGTTTTTCAATTTATACGCATGATAATGTTTGTGAAAAAAAGACTTCTGTAAAATGTGTATGTGCACACACAAGAATATGTTCTCATAACATGTGTAGATTGGCAAGAACACACCTGAAAAAAAATCGTAACAATTTTGTCATTTTAAAAATATTAAACTGGAAATGTTTGCATTCTATTTTTACGTGCACGTGAAGAGAAATTCATGTGCTTCTTTTCTCAGAGGGAATTTTTTCCTCATGTGACATGTTTTGAATTCAGAAGTAAACTAATCTTTAACGTAACGAAGCGCTGTATGGTTTCAGTACTGGTCCAAGAGCCCAGAGATAGCCCTGGAGGTGGTCTGTACGGTCAACATGATTTGATGGTCTACCGTAACACTGCAGCATCTTCTCAGTACTCAGCTGCTTCTAATTTATTCTTATGCCAGAGACGAATACCGAAGCGGATGCCCCAGAAAAGTCAATGTCTTGTTAATCACATCGTTGTTATCGTGAAGGGGGCCAGAATTGCTCAGTAGGTAGAGCGTCGGATTCTCGATCCTGGGGTTGCGGGTTCGAATCTCCACCAGGGTCGTTTCGGTACTAGGGTATATTTCCATTGGGGTTAAAACTGATTGTGACCCCGCTACCTCCAAAAGTCCTTCGAATGCGACTACAAACTGAAGTTCCATGTGTGAATGCACGCATGATGTCTTGTAAATCACGTAAACCCCCCCATCATCAACTTTCGGAAGAGAAGGCTGTTTTGGCCGTTGGTGTGGATGACACGCATTTGCGCAGCATGCACCGAAAGAATGAAAAACTGAGTGACTGCTATTGGCCGAATGACACAGGAAACGACTGAATGAAGCGCTAGCAGGCAGCTCTTCAGTTAGCTCTACCCAGGTAAGCAGCCCGTTGAGCAGAGGAGAGCGTTTTTGTAGAGTGCTTAAAGATTGGTCTCCAACGGAGAATAATAATAATGATAATGAAAATAACAGTAATAATAACGATGATGATGATAATAATGATGATGATGATGAAAACATGGTGTCCGTCTACTGCCCTCTAGGTTTGTACTTTTTCTGCGCCCAAAAAAAAAAAAAAAAAAAAAAAGGAAAGAAAGAAATCAGCTGTTGTTTTACAGCCAACATGAAAAGCTGATGGTGTATGATTTT
>JADBJO010004118.1:0-2500 GCA_016801955.1 Conus betulinus | reverse complement strand
AGTACATCATCATCATCATCATTATCACCATCACCACCACCACCACACCACCACCATCACCATCATCATCAATGTCCACCACCACCACCATCTCTGCCGCATCGTCGTCGTCATATCTTCATCGCCATCAGCATCAACACCATTATGATCCTTGCTATCAACATCGCGACGACACCGTCACCACCATCCTACTTACAATGAGCACTGCAGTGGTAGTAGTAGTGGAAGAAGTAGCAGCAGAAGTAGAAGTAGTAGCAGTAGTAGGGGGGAGGAGGAGGAGGGAGGCAGGAAGGAAGGAGGAAGAGAGGCCAATGTTATGGAGTATTCGAGATTTCACAGCAATTCAGCGGCCACTTTGCGCGCGCGCCCGGTGTGTGTGTGTGTGTGTGTGTGTGTGTGTGTGTGTGTGTGTGTGTGTGTGTGTGTGTGTGTGGTCCGAGCGCGAGTGCATGCGTGTGTGCGAACGTGCATTTGAGCACGTGCGTATATATGTGTATGAGGCAAGAGAGACAGTGACGCTAACACTAAATAACTAATGATATAGGCCAACACGCCCCCCCCCCCCCCCCCCCCCCCTTTTTTTTTTTTTAATTCCACCCGCACTCCACACTCGCTACATGCTGTCAGGTCTTGCGGGGGTACTAGGAAGGCACGCAAACACACTCACACACAGACACGCGCGCGCGCGCGCACGCACGCACGCACGCACGCACGCACGCAGCACAGACAGACAAGACACAGAGGAAGGGGGGGGGGGGGGGGCTGACACAGGGAATGGCTGTCTAGAACTGCTTTCACTGAAATCCAGAGACGGACAGAGGAAGAAGAGGGGGGAAGCAAATACGGGCACCCGCTGTCTGGTACACTTACGCTGAAATCCAGTTCCGTGAGCACGCAGTTGGGATTTTTCAGGATGGCAGCACAGATCCCCAAACACCCTGCGCTTCGCATGGGATTTTCCCTATCTGAAAAACAAACAAAAAAAACAAACAAAAAAACAGTGGTGGTGGTGCACGTGAGTGAAGTAGTGATGATGATGATGAGAACGAGAGGTAGAGAAGGTTTGTGATGATGAAGCTCCGCCTGCACTCGTTGATGAATTGGGGGTGAAATTGAAACTTATGGTGTGTGCGTTATGAATGATGGTATCACATATGGTGCAGGCTCGCTCTCTCTCTCTCTCTCTCTCTTCTCTCTCTCTCTCTCTCTCTCTCTCTCTCTCTCTCTCTCTCTCTCTACAATATTTATCTCAGCAAGGACAGATTGGAGAGAGTAGGCTGCACCTAAAAAATCTCAATCCTTGATCGAATAAAAGTTTTCTTATGAGTTCTCTCTCTCTCTCTCTCTCTCTCTCTCTCTCTCTCTCTCTCTCTCTCTCTCTCTCTCAGATTATTACCTCCTTTTGCGTAAGTGTTACCGATGTTGCTGTATTACGTTCGCACACAACTTGATGATAAAGCGCATAGTTTACATATACATGATGAAGAAAGTACCCGAACGCACGCACAGCACACCAACGCTTTACACTGGACAGGCCAAAACAGAAGGAAGAGAGGTCACTCACTGGACACTGACCTTGAGCACCTTGAGCGACTCGTTGCCCTCAGGACCATCCCTATTAGCACTGCCCCCTCCGTGGTGATGCGGTTGTTCCTGGGGACACCACCACACACACACACCCACACACACACCACCACCAAACAAACACACACCACACCCGATTCGGCATACAGGACCCTTTGAGTCTGATGTAGGAATATCAACACCGCTCCCACGACAGTGGGTCTTTCCAGTCCGACCCTGTCCCCCACCCCACTAAACACCAATGGGATTTCGAGTTACTCCATTATCGTCATCACCCTGGCATCTATCATCCTCCTCAGCATCATCCTAGATCATCACGGTGACTCAGTATAATCAGGCATCTCAACGTCTCACCAGTATGTTTCATAACACCATTTACATCAACACATAACCAAGGACCCATCATCACCACCACCATAATATCATCGTCATCACCTATCATCACTGGCAAGTCGTCACCAGACCATCAGCATCATTATCATTCAGACACCACCACCACAATCAGAACCACAACCAGCAGCCGCAGCGATAATAGCACAAGACAATCATCGGCACACACAAACCAGCACCAGCATGCAGCGGCATCACAAGGAACCAATCCTCGCATCGTCATCTATCACAACCCACAAGAATCATAATTCCATCACTGTGATCGGCGTAGTTCGTCATCGTCACAATCACCACCCCCACAATCATCACACCACCATCTTAGCGTTCAGAAGCAATAATCATCAAACCACCACCACCATCTCATCAGCACAATCATCATCTACCCCACATCAGCAGATAATCCATCATCATCCACAGCATAAGCAGAATAATCATCACCCCCACCACCAACACCCCATAGCTATCATCCTCCGGTGACTCAATGATGTTCAGGGGGTTTCCTCCAAGCACAGTGTTCCCTTCAGGG
>JADBJO010004117.1:185000-207500 GCA_016801955.1 Conus betulinus | reverse complement strand
AATAGACTGACGAGCTCTGAGAGGCCAGAGACGCTGAATGACGCCAACGGCTACCAGTGTTCTGCGACAGTCCCCCCCCCCCCCCCCCTCCCCTCCCCAACAGAAATAACTGGCCCACTTCTTGGATGACGTCAAAGCAGACAGGCAGGCCCAGCTCTGCCACGCTGGCACCAGTAGCAAGCTAGCAGCAGCAGCAGTGATCAACGACTTGCCATCTCTCTCTCTCTCTCTCTCTCTCTCTCTCTCTCTCCGCTGTATTGTCTTGGTATTGACGCCCGCGTGTTCCATCGTCTCTTGGCAGCATGGACCTGGAAGCTGGCGCACGAGCGTGATGTCGCTAACTTGTGGCTTGTTCCTAAACGTAGCATAAACAGCACAATCTGAGTTGACTAACACCAGACAGAGTATGTATCATTTATATCCTAAGCGATTGAGAATCGCAGAAAAGGAACCTGCTGGCTTTAAGCCATCAAGGATAGTTTGTTCACAGGCCAAAGTGTGTGCTGGAGTGATAATAAGTGGACGGTCGTTCTTGGATTTTGTCATCTCTTGCTGCAAGTATCTGAGTAGCGCGGTCGCGGGAAACGAGCCGAAAGAGTTGTGAGCTTTTTTTTGTCCTCTTCAGAGGCTTGTTTCACTTCCCCTGGCCAATCGAAATACGGTCTGTCTGTTAAACGGTGTAGAGATGTGGGCACACTGTGTGCTTTAGCACACAGACAGACAGACAGACAGACAGACACACACCATCACCACCCACCACCACAAACAACAACAACAACGACGACGACGACGACGACACCGGTGAATTACTTTTTTTTTTTTTTTTTTCCCAACCTTTGGTATGTCATCAATCTTTAAGAAATATTCTCTCGTTAAATGCCAACAGTTTTCTGTTAGGGACACTACATATGTCACTATAATTAATCAAACAAACAAAAACAAAGTTCAAACGATCGTCTATAAAATATAACTTATTCTAACCTTAGATAGGCCCTCACTCTGTTCACAACGCAAATCGAAACACGTTCTTTCCATTAACGCTGACAAGTTTCCTTATGGACCCCATACACACACGGTGTACTCCAATCGCACAGGGAAGGAGCGTGGCCTTTGTTCAAACCGTATCGCGCAGTAAGCGCCCTTTGCAGTCCGCAGGAATGCCGGGAAATCGATTCACGTCGGGCGAATGGACTACAATATGAAAGTTTCAAAAACCCAGAAAAACGAAGACGCAACACAAAAGAGTGCTGGTTAGTTTATCGGAGATTCCAACGGAAGGAACTATGAACTCCGCCAAAAGTCCGCCAAAAGTGGTCATAACTTCGTTCTGAGAAAGATTCGGGGCCAGAATGAGATGAGTTTGAAATCGTCTTGTCTGGAGTGTACTTGCCTGATGTACTTGGCCCCGATTGCTCTGACAAAATAATCTCAAATACTGCCTCAGATACAACATGTTAATTACTTAAGAGGACAATTAAAAGAATCAATCTCAAAATATCTAACAACTTGCTTCTAATTCCTCGAACAAAACCAGAAGTCGCATAAAATATGTCACGAGTTTGAAACCCAACGAAAACGAGCAACACAAAACTCCACATTTTTGATTGCACAAACTCTGAAATGAAAGATGTGGTGTAAGTTTGATCTATTGTTTTCCTACATCTTTTATGGCGCATGGTGCTAGGATGCTACCATGGGAGATACGATACTCATGTGAAGCTGTGTGACATGGACTGGGCAACTGACTTTGAACTGGGAGTGTCTTGCGCTTTCCTCGTTCAATTGCTTACGAGCTGCATACTCATTTTTGTTCCTCTGCAGACATTCATGCGGCTGTCTTTGGAAAACGGATAGATGGCAAGTGTCTTTTCTTTCTTTTCAATTTTTTTTTGTAAACTATTATCGTGATCCCAGATATATACACGCACGCGCACGCCCCCCGCCCCCCCCCCCCCCCCCCCCCCCAACCCGGTTACACAATACAAACAGCACAGTGCCCAGGTTCATGCCTTTGCTTTATCACAGCTAATCTTTGTTTCGTATGGGAAACGTCCTCAACAATTGACAGTTAACAAGTCAACGGTTATAATAACGTAAAAATAGCGCTGTGTGTGTGTGTGTGTGTGTGTGTGTGTGTGTGTGTGTGTGTGTGTGTGTGTGTGTGCGCGCGCGCGCGCGCACATAACTATAAAAACGGAAGTACAAGGTTAGGATGCGGGAAGAAGGCTGTAAACAAGAAGGCGCTAGAGGGTAAATATCATATAAAGGAAGCCGAACCGTAAATGTCTGTCTGTTTGTCTGTCTACGACAAAAAGATAAAAACTGCTCCTCTCACGTCGAACCAGCATAAGACAAGTTTCCACGATGTCTTTCTAAGAAATTGATACACGCCTACATCTGTTTCTTGACACCGCCCTCAAAAATGCAGCCGCCCCCCTGTTGAACTTAAAGCAGACGAGGCTTAATCCTGCGAGATTTGAGGGAAGACAGAAGACATGAGGGGGAAAAATCGAAAGACAATGAAAAAGATGAAGAATGCATTGGAAAAAAAATCGTAAAAGATTCCTTGATGAATGGATTGTGTCCAGTTTTGTTCAGAACTCCTATGTACCCTAAAATCCCCCTCCGCCTCTCGACTAAAAGTGAAGTATCCCCCTTTCCAATTCCTAGCTTCTATTTACTTCGAAAGAACTAGTCTGACCCGTGCTTTAAAACGCCTCTGCGCCGGTGTTCTGTGTTACAGCTGCCATCTTTCGTTCTTGCTGCACTCCCAACATTAAAACCATTGTTTAGTGTCTTTTTTGTTTTGTTTTAACTAACATAAAAGTACATTTCAAAAGGAATCGATTTTGTTGTAGATATATACCTGGCTCTTGTACAGAGGTTAACTACAGTATATTTGCAGAAAACGAAGTTCAAAGTTTTAACTGCTCCATGTACTTCGTATGCACGAGTGAATACGCATGATCATGTGTATCCGCCTACGTAACTGCAAACATGGTATGAATGTATGCGTGTGTGTGTGCGCGTGCGTGCCTGCGCGCGCGCGTGTACAGGAGCATGAGTGGGTGGAAGATAGGCACGCTCAGCCAACCTATAATTCAACACACACATAGACACACACACAAGTACACAGACACACACACACACACACACACACACACACACGCGCGCGCGCGCGCGCACGCACACACACAAACAAGTCCACATTTATGCGACATATTAAAAAAAAAAAAAAAAAAAAATCACACGAATTCCCTCCCCCCTCCCCCTATATTCAATCTTCCGTCCACCTCCTTCCCATTCCATTCCACTTAATCCTTTTTTTTTATTGTCTTTTCAAATATTCATTCATTCACACACTCAGTTGTCGTTCGTACATGTATTATTGTTTTCTTCATCTGCTTCATCACCATTTGTTTCAACAGGCGCGATGATGCACTAGATCTCCACCCTGGAGGTCAGTACGTGACTGGAATACCGGTGGCACATGCAGGGCACATCAGAAGGTGGATGTTTGCCCCGCGTCCAATAATCATCTAACAGATGATCTGCCGGGGGCCACCGCTTCCTGTCTGCTCTGTACATATGCTGAAGCATGCGGGATGAAGATCCCATAAATCACATCCATGACAGTTTTGTTGTTGTTGTTGTTGTTGTTGTTTAAAAATCCGAAAACTGGGAATGGTTACCCAAAATAAAACATGCAAACAGACAGACAGACATACAAAAAAGAACCGGTCATGCATGGTGAAAGCCTTTTCAATAGGTGCTACAACTGAACGCGAAAGTAGCAGCAGCCATAAACGCAACAGAGGATGTTTTAATAATTATCATTCACTGACTTGTCCACTCTCTGCACACCTGTATCAGTCGCTGTAAGACTGAGTTTCAAATCAGACACGGGGACAAACGAACAGTAGCAGATGTATCAAGCGCAAGGCGAGGGCTCATTGACGACGACTGCAAGCAAGAAAACCGCGTCACTATCGTCTGAAACAGAAAATTGTTAGGCTTGGTACTGAAAATGTTATGATAGGCGAGGGTTTAAATCTTTGTCCTTGACCCGTCGAGAGATCATCACAGTTATAAACTAGTGTGGCTGTATATCCTCTTGCATGTATATACAATACATATTTCTCTTGCAAAACAGGCTGCTGAAAACACGATCGGAGACCTGGATGATATTTAAAGGGAACTAAATCCGGAGTGTCGCAGTTTTACGTGGAGCAGAACTCATCCATTTCAACAGGCCAGGCTAGATTTCTTTTTTTATTTCTTCATTTTTTTTTTTTTTTATTATTGGACAGTTGTTTCTTACATTGATGATGTTGACATTAAGTCTGCTTACAGAACAGATCATTCTACTGTGTTAATGAAACTAAAATTTAATGAAAAAATAAAACGCAGTATTTACTTTTTTAACTCATCCTTTTTGGAAGGATAAGACATATTTAGATGAGAATAAGTACTGTAACTAAAAACACTGAACAAGTACACACTTTAAATACAACAGGTACTAATAAAACACATGAAAATGTGCAATTCGCAATTTCCGATGACCTCTTTCCCGATTTTCAGTTCATGAAAATAAGATGGATAACTATTCCATACGCTGCTGCGAAAAGAAGAGGGGAAAAATCAGAACAAGACATTAGCACTTTAGAAAAAAAAAAAAAAAGACGACGAAAAATGAAGCTGATACCAAGTTCCTTAACAAGAAAAAAAAAAGAGAGAAGAATTTATTAATATCAGAACAAAGGAATTGAAGTTTTGTTAGATCACCAACTGCATGGACAGCAGATGGAGAGAAAGACAGCGGATAAAGCATTATTTTAGATAATAACATGGCCATAATCTGTGACATAAAGATTTAGTATAGGATATCCCAAGTTTAAATGAAACAGAAGCAGCCGAATCAGAAGGTCTAATATACAGAACAAGAAGCGACATCTTTTCAAGAAACAATGAAAATGAATAAAGCTCCGGTTCTGTTGGCTTTGCGGCTGATTCTTTCAAATCTCTTGGGAACAGATTGGTATATTTCTCATCAAAGCATTAAACACGAGTTTCAAAAAAAAACTATCGTGTGTACAAAGAGGGGGAATCAGTGCAGGTATTCAAAAGGCGATAACCTTGGGAGTGCATAAAAAAGGAGACGCATTTCGGTCGATATGATAGGATCTTCTTGCATTGCAAATAGAATAAAACGTGTGTTGCTTAAGATGATAAATGATCAGACTGGATTTATCAGACACAGATGCGTCGACGAAAAAATACGATTGATATTTGATACTATCTCGTATTTAGATGAGAATAATCTGCCTGGCTTGCTATCAAACACACGACATTGGGGAAAAACAAACAAACAAAAACAAAAACAAAACCCACTGGTGATTCCATCATCTGTGAATTTACGTCTCAAGTCCAAAATGCGTTTGGTTTGCAAAAGGGTATTTGTAGATGGGACAGCAAATTCTACATTTAAAAAATGTCTTGCGTCATTGTTAACGGACAGGTTTCAAAGTGGTTCGATACTTAAAACAAAAAAAAAAAACAACAAACAAAAAAAAAAAAAAAAAAAAAGAAAAAAAAAAAAGAAAGAAAGGCTGCTGAAAAGGAAACGTAACTTCACCATATTTGAAAGTGATTTGTGTCGAAATATAAGGCAATATAAGATCAGGGAAAAATCGAGATATTCGGGGATGTAAAATGACATAACTGAATAAACAGAACTGAATATAAACTGTCTCCGCATATTGTTGACACAGTTCTTACTTGCAAAGGAGAAAAACATGTTTGAAACTTCTTGCCGATGACATTCTGTGAGGCTCATGTATGCTGTTGACGGTTTTCCTCTTTTTTTCTTTTGAATATTTGTTTGTGAAAGACGATGTACTATGTGGCAATAACATATCTTCACTTGCTGTCACTCAATATATTCTGTCTTTCTGTTTGTTTGCCAGTCTCTCTGTCCATATATTTGTCGCTCCTCTTCCTATTTGTGTGTCCTTACATATCGCTCTTTCTACCTCGATCCTTCACCCCCTGAAACAAAAAAAAACAAACAAAACAAAACAAAAAAAAAACATGGACAGATTACATACGAGCAGCAGTACTAGAATACTGCTATATATGCTGCTTTTTAAATAAATGCCTAAACTACAATGCAATATACTTTGCCATGTATGTCACAAGTGACCATGCTTTATACACATGCGACGCTAAGGTTACATCCTCCTTTCTGTGTATGTTGTTTGTTTGCTTTATACCTGATTTCTGACTATTGCTGTTGCTGTAAGCGACTATTTACGATGCCATACTTAAGTTACATCATTCTTGTCTATTTTGTTAACTTGCTTTATACCTAGTTTCTGGTTTTTACTGTTGCTACTGTTGTTCCAACATCAGCATATTAATGCCAACACATCATTTCACCTGTTACAATGAACATCATCCCACAGCATTGTTTACTTTTTCAACAACACTATTTGTATGAACCTCCCAACCTCCACACCCACCCCCCTACCTCATAGTGGATGGAGAGATATGAGCTCTCCTTCTCTGCCCCCCCCCCCCCCCCCCCCCACACACACACACATATTACCCTCCCCCCTTTCCCCCACCCCACCCCCCCCAATTATACATTATCACCCATTAATCTTCCATCCCCTTCCCTCCTTATTAACATTACCCACACACCTTTCACAATTACCCACGCATAACTACTACCACCTCCTTCATCACCCAGCGAAATCATTTATCTATCTTACTCAATTTTTTTAATTACAGATACCCTCATTTTATTCTTCTACTTATTATAAAAAATTGCTAGCACTATCACTATTATCATTACTATCCCTTATATATATATATATATATATATATATATATATATATATATATATAAATCACCCCCCCCCCCCCCCCCCCCTCCCTCTTAGCGTTATTATGAATCCATCTTAACCACAACCGTCACATATATTACACCACCCCACTAAACTAGCTACACAACCCATCGCCTCACTCCTCCCCTCCCTCCACGCACAACCCCCTCCTTTTCCTCTCCCATAATCTCCTCTGTCGTTTCTGTCTGGCAGCCATTTTTCCTACCATATGGACAACAGATAAGTCTCTCTTCGTTCTCTGTTTGTACTGTCCTAAATGTTAAATGTGACGGTTTTTTTTTTTTGCCTGAAGAAGACCCAAGAGGTCGAAATGAATCGTGTCTTGTCTTTTCCTTTGTTTGTCAATATCCTTGGGCGGTAACAAGCCCCCCCTCTCTTTCTAAATTTTGCTTCGTTCTCCACCATCAGTAACTCCATTTTGAAAAAAAAATGCATTACTATTACACACAACAAGCAAACAGACATGAAAAAAAATTATATCAGTATGGACACAAACACCAAACATCATATGATCGATCCCTGCTGTACTTATGTATGCTTTAATGAAAGTGGATAACCTGGAATTTCTGACCTAGTGATCTCAGCTGTGTTCGTCGAGATCACATGGAAAGGTGTATGCATTTATTCGATTTACTAAAGATGTTTCTTCCTCCTCTGATGCCCGCCATTTTAGACCAGTCTTATCAAGATCGACTGATCTTGTGAAGCGAACAACATTGATTTTTCTTCATCTCCATCATTACGCAGCCCCCTCCCCCCCTCCCTCCCACCATTCCTTCTCGGTCCATCCCATCCTGCAGCACTGATCAGTCTCTTGGGCAACAATCAGTTACTCGCTCTCTTTTTCGCTTTAAACATGTTACCTCGCCATCCGATTGGCACCAGTCTCTCTCTCTCTCTCTCTCTCTCTCTCTCTCTCTCTCTCTCTCTCTCTCCACTCCATAACATTTTTTTTTTTTTTCTGTATAATGGCCCATGGCTATGTACAATAGACACTCGGACTCCACTCGATTCTGTTTGTCTGTCTGTCTCTCCCTCCCTCCCCCCTCTCTCTCTCTCTCTCTCTTTCAGTTTGTTATTTTCTCGCCCTCCAACGGCATCAAGGACACTGTTATTCGCTCTTTTTCTCCTTCTCAATTTGCTGTCCTCCACTCCAATGGCACCAGTCTGTTTGTTGGGCAACACTCCACTGTCCACTCCACGGTTTTCCAGCTTGTTCTCAAATACCATCTACCCGGTTCTCTCTCTCTCTCTCTCTCTTAGGCACTATCTCTCTCTCTCTCTTAGGCACTATCCGTTCTTCTCTTCTCTTCTCTTCTTCTTCTCTTCTCTCTCTCTCTCTCTCTCTCTCTCTCTCTCTCTCTCTCTCTCTCTCTCTCTCTCTTTTATGGCTCTCTCTCTCGCAGTCAGAACATCGCTCACACAGCGACAAGACGCGTTTTGGGACAGCTCTCAAAATCAGCAATAATTTTGCCAAATTAACTTTTAATTTCTCAACATGGGATGTTCGATTCAATGTTATCGGATGGCAATAGGTATGTTCCTAATGATTCTGTTTAAAATTTTATCAAAGAAAGCTTTCATCGCCGCAAATCGAGTGAACGGACTTCGAATGCGCAACTTCTCTGCGAAACTGGGCCATGGCTACACTACTGCTCTTGTTACTTTTGGCCGGAGTCGAACCCAACCCTGGACCGTCATTTCAAAACAGGAGGAACACTGTGACGGGAGGAACATCCAGGGTGACGACAGTAACGTGCAGCAGCAATTTGATCGCCTCTTCTTCAGTGCCATCAACAACTTTTTCTCGTACCGTGTCACAATTGACAAGTAAGATTTCCAGTTTTGAACAGATGCAACAAGATGTGAAAGCACACCTCGACAAATGTCTTGATGACATGAGGAAATCTATGACCAGCAAGCTGACTGAAATAGAAGAGAACCAAAATGTGCTACGTCTGGACATTGATGCTATGGAAGATGAGTGTTATCAATTTAAAATCGTATGTGTCCCGCCTGGAGGGAAAAACAGAGAAATTGGAAAAACAGCAAGAGACGATAGTCGACCAATATAGACGTTATAATCTCCTTTTCTTTGGCCTCTCGTGCAGGGGTGACACATGGGAGTCATGTGAATCGAAGGTGAGAGACTTGATTTAGTATGACATGAAAGTGAGAGAGCCAATGAACATAGAGCAAACACGTCTTGTGGGGTCTGCCATTCTGGTACGATTCCAGTCTTTGAAACAACGAGACAAGGTCCTCAGCCAGGTCCGAGTACTCAGAGACACCCAGTCACCTGTGTATGTACGGGAGGACTTTTCTCACTGTACGACAGAAGCGCTCCGGTTTGGCACCCCTGATGAACCAAATGCGAGATGACGGGTTAAGAGCCAGACTACGCAACGACAAGCTTGTGACGGACAGGGGCACCTATATCTTCGACCTCAAGAACAGGGAATACGAAAAGCTGGAGAGGAGGCCGACACAGTCACGACAACCGAGGACTTGGCAGACGGACAGCGGTACGAGACATCAACGTGGGGACAACCTACGTAACACATCCCGACAGCTACAACCGAGGTCAGAGGGTCCTCCACAGACAGTGTCTTCTCGCCGTGAATTGGATCACCCATCGTTAACTCGTCCAATCCAAAACACCCCCGGGCATACAGCAAACACAACAGTCACGAACATCACATCAGTCAGCACAGTCATATTGCTTACAGTCAAGCATACAGCAAACACAACAATCACGATCAACGCATTAGTCAGCATAGTAATACAGCTTATAAACAAGCACGTCACACAACTGCCTGTACTAACAACGACGACAACACGTCTTCAACTGACAGACATCCAAAGCACACAAACACTGACAGTGCGCAGATAGTTCGAGGCTTTGGTCGTGGTAGAGGACGGAGTTTATCCAGCCCACCAACCATCAACACACCGCGCCAGAAAGCAGCAGTGATAAACCAGGTGTGGACTCTCCTCCTCCTTCTGATGAGGACGACATGGTCAGTATAGGACAGAACAGTGATGTGGATGAAATACAGCACAGAACTGACCTGGCCAGTGACGAGTGGAATGACGAGGAGGCCTGCCCACAGGAACAGCTCGGGTACCGTTAAAGATACTAAATTTGAATGTGGCTGGATTAGTTCCTAAACTGGAAATCAGTGACTTTATCGGTTATCTAAATACTTTTGACTTATTGTGTTTGACTGAAACATACATATACACAGGTTTTGAATTCCATGTGCTTAAAGATTTCAAAGCGTTCACTTCTCCAGCCAAAAAGTTGACAAAACAAGGAAAACGAAGTGGAGGAGTGTTGTCCTCGTCAAACATTGTCTTGCTAAGTATGTCAAACAGATTAACGTCAGGTACTCTAATTTCGTGGTTCTCCATATTTCTAAAGACTTATTTAAACTAGATAAATGTATTATATGTCTGTTCGTTTATGTTCCACCTCGTGACTCTCCTGTGTATGATCAATCCTGTGATGGAATCGGAATAGACATCATTGAGCACTGTGTAGCTGATTTATTTATTCTGTACCAGAAATGATTTTTATATCTTCATGGCTGGTGACTTTAATGCCCGTACAGGCCAGGAAAATGGCAGAATGTGTGAAAAACTATTTACATCATAGTGATGAAGAAGACAGTATCTTTCCACGATCATCCCAAGACGTAGTGTTCAATGGATTAGGGAACCATTTATTATTATTATGTGATGTTCTGAAGTGTTCTATTCTAAACGGACTGAAAGAATATGGATTCGACGACTGTGTGACTTATATTTCCAAAACCGGTTCAAGTACAGTGGACTATTTCATTCTGTCAAATGAATTGATTCGTGAAGATTTTTTTGTCTGACTTTACTGTTGACACCAAGTGTATCGAATCAGACCATTTACCAGTAACCCTAACGCTCAATATAGCTCTTGCAAAACTGATAACAGCATGATGAGACAAAAACCACAATGGATGGATAAGATGATATGGGAAGACGAAAAGGTTAGTGTATTTTCAGATTCATTACAAACTCCTCAGTCTGAAGACAAAATGAAAAGAGCACAAGCGTTAATACACTTAGACATAAACATGGCATTACATGAATTCGTTGACTGCATACTGAAATCTAGTCAATGTATGATAAAGAAAGTTAAAACTGATAACAACAAAAGGGAGGCTCGCTGGTTTGATAAAGAATGTTATAACAATAAGAGAAAGGCGAAAGCAAAAATACGTCGATTAAAAGAACTAAATCAATACCAGATCAACAAAGTGCTGTTAGAGCCAGAAGCGATTACCACAAAATATTAAGAGAAAAACGAGTAAGTTTTAAATCCCTTACTACAAAATACTTGACAGACAACTTAACAAATGCTAAAGACTTCTGGAGAAAAGTTAACGTAAATCTTGGTCTCGGTAAGAAAGGCAGTCAAGTAACAAAATCACAAAGAATGAATGGCTTGAATATTTTAAGAAGGTTTTTAATGCTGAGAATATAGAGGAGAGGGAAGAATTTCCAGCTGACACCCTTCCTTCCATCGATGAACTGACCATCCCATCACTCGAGAAGAAGTCCTAACAGCAATAAAGGGCCTTAAGAAAGGGAAAGCATGTGGTTTTGACAATGTACATGCAGAAATGCTGAAACCGGCAGACGCATCAGTAATAAATTTTCTAACAGAATATTTCAATGAATTTTTTTTAAGGGATGTACCCACAAACGTGGGCAAATGCTATTGTCGTTCCAATTCATAAAAAAGGCGATATGGAACGAACGGACAATTACAGAGGTGTATCACTGCTTAGTATTGCTGGTAAATGTTATACTGCTATTTTAAAAACGATTGTATGAATGCTGGAAGATAATAGTAAGATATGCGAGAATCAAGCTGGTTTCAGACGTGGGTATTCCACAACAGATCACATTTTTACACTGTATGCAATCATTCAAAAATGCTTGTCTAAAAAAAGGGAGGAAAACTTTATGTGGCGTTTGTTGACCTATGAAAAGCATTTGAATCTGTCAAACAAAGTATCATGTTGAAAGCTCTATATACAGTGTGGGGATATCTTCTGTATTTCTGAATGCTATCCAGGCAATTTACAAGAGGTGATGTCATGTGTAAAAGTTGGTAGTGAACTCACAGATCTTTTTCGTTGTCCACAAGGTCTGCGTCAGGGTTGTGTCTTAAGTCCTACCTTATTTTCTATAATAACAAATGAATTGTCTACTTGTTTAGAAACTCATGGAAAACATGGTATCCAGCTTTTACCAGATCTAGCCGAGTTATTTATTCTTCTCTTTTTGCAGACGACTTAGCCCTATTTGTCATGTTCCCCCATGGTCTCCAAACGCAGCAGCTTGATTGTGTCCTGAAAACGTGTCATGATGATCTGAGTCTTAAGGTAAATAGAGACAAGACAAAGATTATGGTGTTTAGAAAAGGAGGTATCTGAGCAGGTATGAGAAGTGGTTTATGAACGGTGTTCCTTTGGAAGTCGTAAACAGATATGTTTATTTAGGTTTCACTTTCACTACGTCTATGAGTTCCTATGAAAGCGCCAGTCGATTAGCTACAAAAGGGAAAAAAAAACGCTGTTTGACGTATTTAGAATATATAATCAGCTAACTAATATATCCAGGAAAAAACTTTTTTCAAACTCTTTGATGTCAAAAATCCACCCAATACTTCTGTACTCTTCTGAAGTTTGGGGGCATTATAACGGAAAACAATCTTGTGGAGAATATACATTTATTTGCTCGCAAAAAATTTCTGAATGTATCTAGTCGTACTCCAACAAAATGATTTATGGCGATCTCGGAAGATATCCGTTGCAAATCAACTGTTGCGTACGTGCTGTTAAATACTGGTTTCGTTATTTGAAAATGGAAGAGGCACGCCTGCCAAAACAAGCATATCAGATGCTGATGAATTTAGACAATGCAGGTAAAACAAACTGGGTGTCCAAACTGAGATGCATCCTACAAAAGCAAGGATTCAGCTTTGTCTGGTTAGCCCAAGTGTAGGTAATGAGACATGCTTCTTGTCATTGTTCAAACAAAGACTTAAAGACACATTCTGTCAAGAATGGACGTCAAACATAAATGAAAGTAACAGATTCAATCTATATTCACTCTTCAAGTCTTCAATTATTCCTGAAACATACATAGATTGTGTGCAACAAAAATGCTTCAGAGACGCCCTTATCAGAGTCCGGTTTGGAATAAGTGAGCTTAGACTTCATAAAAATCGTTATGTTTCTGGGGATATAAACGTTGACGATAGTTGTCCTTTTTGTCCAGAATTAGAAGAAACGGAATTACACATGTGTTTTTTATTGTGAAGCATATGCAGCATTAAGGCCAAATATCATGAAAAACGTCCCCACGTTTTTTCAATGAGCCAAATTTGTAAGCATGATGGCTAGTCAAGATGGTCCGACAATAAGAAAACTTGCATAGTTTTTCTTTAAAGCATTTAGATTACGAGAGCGCAAACTCACTGTTGCAACTATTTGAGATAGTGCAATTCGACACACCTTCTGTTAATTTGTATGAAAGTCTGTATACGTACATTTTCCCCCCGCATTGATTGATGTTTCTGTACTCCATGAAATGGGCAGAGGCCTAAACTCATTAAACTATTTCATTTCATTTCATTTCTCTCTCTTTATGTCTCTCTGTCTTTCACACAACTTCTGACATCGGAAACATACAATCTGAAGAAAGCAAAAACGAAAGTCATCTGACATTTCTAAAACAAAAAAAAAAAACTCAAGAGAGAGAGAGAGGGAGGGAGGAGGGAGAGGAGAGAGAGAGAGAGAGAGAGAGAGAGAGAGAGAGAGAGAGAGGAGAGGAGAGAGAGAGGGAGTGGGGGGAGGGGGGGTCTGTTTCACATTGCTTAGAGCGCAGCAGTCACTGTGTCAGAATCGATTCCACATATGCATGTCAAAACAAACAAAAGGTACAATCCAAAACTGCATCAACGACATCAATAAAAATAAAAAAAAAAAAAAACAAACAACAGAGAACAGAGCATTGCCCCTTATGAAGGGGTATGGAGAAAAGTATCAACAATGAATGAATTTTACATAACACATCAAAGACTGGATGAAATTCTCGTTCACGAAGTCATAACTGATCGAAATTGAAATGCCTTGAACAAGCAAATTCAGAGATTTTTCACTACACTTTCATTCTGAGATGCCATAAGCAGACTTAACCGAAATTGACAGGGATCCCTGGAAAACGTAACCGGTATAAACTGCGCTCTTAGACTAGATAACTTGCAGCAGCATAAAACAAAATGCAGTTCGTCTTCTTTTCCGTCATTACAAAGTGACAAGTCAGATCCATTCCAGTATGTTTACAGTAGCGATACCGGTGTTGTGTAATGTCTGAAATTCCAAGTCGAAATTTGGTCATGATTCACTTCAAGTGTTTGTCTAAATCCATTTGCAGATAAAGTTTAACATCGTCGGAACTGTACAAAATGTCCAATACATAGTAAATCTATCGCTATTTTTGACGTGAGCGTCCCATTCTTGCCACCTGCACGCAATCAATCTTTCTTTAAATTCACAAAGAAATAATCTATCATTTTGCACGCCTTGGTTCATCCAAACATAACCAAAATCCAAATTTATATTACTGACTACGGATATTTGACACCCAGTTTCTTTTACTTCTTACATCTAGGTCGTATAACATCACATAGGCTTCCCGTGGTAATCTATAATCATTCATTTAGTTAATTTTCAACCAGTATCGAATAAAGCTTTATACAGAATTTAAATAAATAGGATATCTATTGGTCTCTCCATATACAAGGTCATTGGGTGTTCGCATTTCGACTCCTAAAAAATTCTTTAAGGCAAAAAGATGTACTTTTTCGCAATGGCAGGCTGCAACGTCTAGTCCCCAATGTTCTGCACCGTACTGAGCAATGAGTTGAACCTGGGAATCAAATAACTTCAACAACAAATCTACACTAGAATTCTTCAAAACATGAAATTTTCTCAAAATACAAAGCAGAGCTTTCTTTGCTTTACTTACCAGGTCATTGCATGCTAATGTGAAGCCGAGTTTTGTTGAAAACAATATACCCAAGTATTTATAAGCATTTACCACAGGCATCACAGCATGGTTATACGTCCAATGCTCTCTTGCTGCTAAAATAACCACCTTTTCTGAACACAATTATATTGCTTTTACTTAAATTCACTTCCAAATCAAGAGAAAAAGCTGCGCGTTGCAGACTATTTAACTGGGTTTACAAACCAATTATTGTCTCTGATAACAGTACAACACGATCTGCGAGCAGTAAGATAAAGAGCTCAAAATAGTCGACTGTAAGCATTGCACCATGCTTACCATTTCTAATTACTTCTATGGCAAGTTCATTAATAAACAAAGAAAATAAAACCAGACTGCACACAGCACCTTGCTTAACACCATAAGTGCACATGATATAATCAGTTAATTTATTAACACACCGTACCTTAACTTTAACATTATTATACTTACTTTTAATGCCATAGTATAGATTACCACTTATACCATTAAAAATAACTAGAATTGACCAAAGAATTTTCCTGTTTATAGTATCAAAAATTTTTTTTTTTCAAAGTCAATAAATGCAACAAATAATTTTCTGTCGAAAGAGAACTGTTTTTGAACAAGAGCTAACAAAGTGAACATGTGATCAACAGTCGAATAGGTGTTTTTGAACTCTGCTTGATATTCGCCGGTAATATTATTTTTTCTTCACCCACTCTTGTAAACGATGATTGACAACCGTACTATAAATTTTACTACTAATATTGCATAGCGAAATGCCCCTGTAATTGTTAGGATTGTTGACATCAGCTTTTTGTACAGAGGAAATACAATACTTTCTGTCCCATGTGTGTCAGGGAATATACCTTTCTGAAACAAAGCATTAAAAAATATGACAAAGAAATCTGCAACACAATCACCTGCATTTTTTTTTTTTTAACAACTCTCCAATTATTCCATCCGGTCCAGCAGCTTTTTTAAATTTTAATCTTTCTAGTTGCCAAAAGAACTTCCTCTTTTGAAATTGGTCGATTAAAGTAATTAATCATTATCATCAACATTAAATTCGTCATCATCTGCTTCACTTTCTTTTTTCGAGTAAATTTTTTTTTGTTGAAACCAGTCATCCAGAGTGATATTATTACTAATGTGTTTTCTTTTACATGAAATCTTATTTACATTTCCCAAAATTGCTTTTGATTATTCACAGAAGATTCATTTCACAATGACTTATGGAAATCGTTCTCTTTGCGTTTTAACAGATGCTTATACTCTCTACGTGCGGTACAAAAAGCATTTTCGTCTTCATGATCTCCTGTTCGACGGGCTGTTCTGTAAAGTTTTCTTAAAGTTTTCTTTGTTGTCTTACATTCATGATCGTACCTGTCATCTGATTTATCATTATCACCAGTGCTGATCTGCTTATTTATGCATTCAGCGCATCACTTGATACAATCATTAAAAGTAGTCAAAGCTTTATCAATATCATTGTTGATTAAAGTACAGCCAGCTCTAATGTTCTACAAGATTCCTCAGAGTGCATTGACTTAATAAACACTGGCGCTGCATTATTGTTCCAGACTATCCTATTTAATGTTTGCTTCACATCTGGAGATTTCATACTGCCACGCTCTTCGGAAAAAATTAAGTGGAATTCAAGTGGCATATGATCCGAATGACACATATCATGAATATTATGTTCACACAAGGATTCAAATATGGCAAACATGTCATTTGACATTAAAAAGTAATCATTTACACTACTGCCTGAATCTGAGATGTATGTGTAGCAACCACAGTGGTCGCCATTACATGCACCATTCAGAATAAACAAATCAAATGTAGTACATAAATTCAAAACAAGTTTACCATAGTTATTCAGCACTTTGTCTTGATATTTCCTATTCGTGTTGATCGAACTGCTTGTTTTTAACGAGTAAACAAAATTTTCACTACAAAAATCATCAACGTTTATATCAGCAGTTCGACTGTTGAAATCTCCCGACAATACAATGTATACATCATGAAATGCACCTAACAATCTGAAAAGCATTCTTCTAGAAGACCAATGCCATTGTTTACAAAAAAAAAGAAAAAAAGTGACCCCTCAGGCGGAACATATGCACACATGTACAATATATCTTTCATGGTATCTAACAGAGCTTTGTCTGTAACAAAAACAATAATATTAGAGTAATCTACGTCAGTAGATCGAACAAATGGAGCACACATTCTCTTAATAAGGCACACAACTCCACCAGAAAAACGACCATATTTAGAAAGTTTGACAGCAGATTTACAAAAGATCATATAATCAACAAATACATCCGACTGAAATGTCTCTGTAAAGGTTTCAACAAAACAAATGATGTCAAAGGAACGAACATAAGAAAGGAAATCTTTATGTTTTAATTTAGGGAGAAGTCCACTGACGTTCCATTGCAAGACTTCAAAACGCTTAACAGTAAACGCACGTGCTTCAAAATCAGAATTACTTGACCTAACACAGAGCGCGACCGGCCGTGAACTTTTCTGCACGACTGCACGGCCTGTAACCCGTTTGCTTACACACTCCTCACTGTCACTGACAATGTCACAAGCTTCAAACATACAAGCACGTGCAGCGTCAGCCACACAAATACTGTCTGGTTGTTCGACCGGTGTAAACTTTTTGGATGCTCCCCCTAAACCAAATGTGGAAAAAAAAACATTATTCACACAACAAAAACATAGAAGAAACACTTTCACAAGAAGAGCGGCCACTGTCCTATTTCATTTCTCTCAGCTTGCCTTCTGAGTCTACAGAAAACTTAGTACCTTCTATGATGAGATGGTCAAATACCACTGACACCTTTTCATTGGCTGCCCTTGCTTGTTTCAAATGGGGCAACAGTTTCCGTCTTAATTTCTCTAACCCTGAAAGAAAAATCTTCCCCAATGAAAATTTAGTGCCTTTCAATTTCCCTCTAGCCCTATGTAACTCTACCTTGTCCTTGTAGAAGGTACAGCACCCGATTATCGGAGAGTTGGGCCTCTGGTTCAAACGATGTAGCCGGTCGAAGGGAACGTCCTTGGCCAGCTCCAGTCGGCCAGTGAAGAGCTCCCTGACAACAGCTTCCAGGTCATCTGCCGACTCCTTCTCTGGTTTGTGGAGCCAATGGATGATGACGTTCTTCCGTTTGGATCTGCATTCCAGGTCGTCAGTCTTCCTCTCCATCTCTTCCATCCTCTTGTCCAGGTGGTCGCTGTTCTCCCTCAGTGCGGCGTTTTCTTCTCGCAGACGGGTGCACTCTTCCTTCATGTTCTTCATTTCCTTGTGCATCATGTCAAAACCGTCTCCGAGGCCTCGGATATCATCCCTCACCGCATCAAACTTGAGGTTCAACTGATGGAGCATAGACAAGACATCTCTAGAGCACTGATCTCTGTTCTCGGAAGCATCCCATGGTGTGTCTCTTGCACTAGCACTAGGAGAACGTGAGGACTGAGATCCAAGCTGCGTTTGTTTCACGGAAGTACGGGGTCCTGGATTCAGTTCAACGTCGCTGCATCGTAACAACAACAAAACTCCCCCAGAAGAAATAGGAGAGGAGGAAACCACACACGACACGGTTTGTCCTGGTTTTCAATGTCTGTCCCAGTCGCGGTAGAATTGAATTTGCACGTTTCTTCATAAATGACACAAAAAAACAAAGACAGAGACCACATCGCCATCTAAAACCCAGTTTTTCTGAAGGCATGGCACCTCACAGCAGTCTCTGCCAGAAATGAGTCCACAACAATGCCTATAACACTTATAATTTACTGGGGGGGGGGGGGGGGGGGGGGGGGGGGGGGGGGGGGGGGGGGGGGGGTTTTCAGACGCGATCCCACACGGTGTTCACCGGCTGACATCCACTCCAGCTCCCCCAGAGAGAGAGAGAGAGAGAGAGAGAGAGAGAGAGAGAGCTGGGATGAAAAAGAGAGCGTTTACAGGTAAACCCTTTCACAGACAACCAAATTATAATACCTGTTGAATTCTGCCTGGTGAACAGAACAGTTTTTTTTCAGCATCTCAAATGTCTAATGTTTTCTCCAATATAAAACTCCTCATTATATAACAGAAAAAAAAATCTACAGATGAGTTTCACCAAGGATATGAGAGTCGACTCCACACAAGCGAAAAGAGAGGATTCTGTTCTTTTGTGCTTGTTGATGTATTCCTCTGCCCAGTAGTTCAATACATATCTTCATGTTTAAGTTCCAACTACAGTCATTATACTTTTAAACTGACTTATGAACTTTAAGTTTCCGATCTGTGCAGCAGAAAGACTATTTGGACAATAAAATCAACCGTAACAACTGGTGTATCAACATCCACGAATGGATCAGTTGGCACGCTAAACATGGAAGACTGGGACGGTAGGGGGAAAAAGCACAGGACTGGGCCAAATTATTTAAAAAAATAAAATAAATAAAATAAAATAAAATACACGTGCAATCGGGCAACGCACACCTCTGTCAAAGTCGAATGGATTCTGAGTCCGCCTACTGATCCGGAGCCGTATCATGGCACCAGACATCAATGGGTTCGTCCTTGGGCCACATCAACCTCTGAAGACATTTGACAGGAATATTTCTGAAAAGTGTATGGAAATTCGGACAGTTGAAGGAATACATACGGTTTCAGACCCAAAACAAAACAATGACACTCCAGACACTTCATTTTCTTTCCTTTTGTCATGGAATCACTGTCTCTGCCAACACACTGTTGCTCGTTTACCTTTTTGAAGTAAACCTTCACAATGTCTTATGACTTGGCTCATTTTCGCTCTTCGGAATCATCAGTGCCGCTGTAGCGTCTTGATCAAAGGTGCGACGAAAACCTGTAAGGTTCTCATCGTGACAAGGCTGAACACTTTGACAGGCCGAACTGCTGACTGTGACCAGCAGCACACCCCATCATGACAGCAGAAAGCAACCTGAATCTGCACTTCTGTTCTAAATTCTCTCTCTCCTTTTCTGCCTCAGTGTTACTTCTGTTTCAAGTTCTCTTTCTTCTTTTCTGCCTCAGGGTTAATCGGCTTAGAAGGCCATTTTCCACAGGATGACGGCAGAGGAACCTGAACCGGAAGCAAGTTTCCAAATAGTTCTTTGGCTATACGAACGGCAGATGTGCAAACTCTGCGAATAAACGAACTGTTTTCTTTTTTTTTTTTTCGCGAGCAGTTTTGTTGTTGTTGTTGTTGTTGTTGTTTTTTAACATCAAGCGGAACAGCGGAATGATTTCCGTTTGACCATAATAAATTCCGCCGAAAGCGGGATGATTGGCAGCTCTGCACATCCCACCTTCCACCAGCTTTGGTTACAATCAGTTCAGCAGTGTGACGTCATAATACTAATGGGTCTTGAATCATCCCTGTGATCTGCAGAACTGCACCAAAAGTTCACGGGATTTGTTCTTGGGCCCTGTTCCACCTTTACACCAAGTTTCGTTCAAATAGGTTCACTCATTTTTTTTTTTTTTCATTTTCTTGTTTTGCAGACAGACGAACAAACCATCAGACACAAGTGAAAACATACTTGGCAGGGGTAAAAAGAACACACACACACACACACACACACACACACACACACACACACGCACGCACGCACACACACACACACAAAGTAAAAAGACAATTTAATACTCTCAGAAATGAAGTCGTCATCAACGCCGACTTAGCTTCAAAATATCTTGACGGTAAAGCCGCTTCTAAAGGCTCGAAATTTGCCGTTACAACCCTTTCCGGATTTGGAGGCCAGTAAAATGGGAAATGACTCTATACAAAAGACAGCCTGTGGACAGGCTTTGTTCGTGACAACGACAGGAAATGAACGGCAAGTGAAAAGCCGACCGGCTTACCAAAGTCGTTATTGCCATCGTTGTCCCAAAAGTACGATTTTATCTAACTGAGCAAATGGAAGGGACACTAAATATTGTCTACTTTGTCTGAACAGTCCTATCTGTCTAAGCTTTGGACACATCAGGAAGACAGGGTCTTTCAGCTTAGTTTTAAATGAAACAGATCGAACTGCTTGAACAAATTCGGCCACTGTAAACAAATCGGCGTCTTTGAACAAATTCGTCTATCTTCAATGCACTGGTATGTCCATTTGGAAAAAAAAAAGCGGATCTTTGACAAGTCTGGACAAGCTGGACTGCCACACAAATCTACATCCCCCGAAAATAAAAACACAATTTGAAAATATCTAAATTGGAACAGAAAGATCACGCATGATCTATTTCTCAAGTGAGAAAACTTGAGAGAGAGAGAGAGAGAGAGAGAGAGAGAGAGAGAGAGAGAGAGAGAGAGAGGAGGGGGAGAGAGGAGAGAGGAGAGAGATGAGAGAGAGGAGAGAGGTGTGAATAACGGCGAATGGATCGGCAAAGCACAAAAAGAAGAAGCAAAAAAACGACGACAGAAGGAAAAGAAAAACGACAGCAACAAAAACAGCTGAACCTTTAAACAAAATGAAATATATAAAAGGATAATGAAATAATCTCATAAACAATGATACGCCTCAAAACATCCAGACGCCGTGGTCGCATGCAAAAGCTCAAAATTTGCCGTCAAAATTCGTTCCGGACTGGGAGGCTGGTAAAACAGGAAATGGGCTCGAAAACCAAGGCAAACAGTCGACAGGCTTCACTCGGAACAGTGACAGGAAAGGAGAGGCGAGTGGCAATCTAGCTGGCAGCAAATCAACGAAGCCGTTACAGCCCGATCTGTCCTTTACCCGATTTATCTGGTTGGACGTCAATATAATTGGAACACCCAAAATTCCGTTTGCCCAATATGTCGAAAGACTGCTCAAATCGGAAAGGCTTGGTATTTCATCTTGATTTTTTTTTTTTTTTTTTTTTTTTTTTTGGGGGGGGGGGGGGGGGGGGGGGGGGGGGGGTTCAGTGAAACATCAAACATCAAACAAACCAGATTGTCTGGAATAATTCAACTAGTGTACACAGACCGTTTATCACCATTTTCTTTTTTTTGGTTTCGTTTTGTTTTTTTGGTTTGTTTGTTTCCTTTTCTGAAGTCTTTAAAGTCCTGAAACATCCATTTAGATAAATAAGGATTTGGGGGGGGGGGGGGGGGGGGGGGGGTCGGGCAAATTTGGTCTAATTGGGTAGGCTTGATATTTCAGGTTTTTTTCTGTTTCAGTGAATATTGAAGTGACTCGGACTATGTGGACAAATGAAGTGGTTGTCGGTGGCCCAATCTCTGCACTGGGGGTCAAATCAGGTCGGGGAGACAGATCACACTGCAACCCAAGTCCACACCAATCGATGGAATGGGAGCTCTTCCTCCGATTTCTATCGACTTCCTAAGACGACTGGCTTTGTGGAGTGACAGATGGCAAAACTGGGAGATGACGGAAGGGGTGGACTGATTGTCAGTGGGTCGTCGAGTGGATTCCTTGTTGCTTTCATGGATTGAGTCCTGGAGGGTCAGCCCACAGGCAGCCACATCAACTGCTAGATGGGAGC
>JADBJO010004117.1:177500-180000 GCA_016801955.1 Conus betulinus | reverse complement strand
AATTCGCACACCAGATTGGGAAAACCCGGCTTCCGGCATCTGTTCTGAAATGGTCAGTGGAAGGTCTGCAGTTTTACCCAAGTGACAGAACATTCTGACCGTAGCTGTTCAGAAAAGCCCTCCCCTCCCCCTACCCCCCTGTTTTTTTTTCTCTTTACCTCGTCGAAATTCTTACTTGCCTAAATGGATTCTCCCCTTCCATTTGCAGCCTGGCAGAGAGAGCTGGAGAAGGATTGACAGACAGCACGCAAAGGTCCCTTATGAACGGCGAAGGAGACAGGGCACACTCGAAACCATTCCACATCCAAAAATGTTTTGAAGAAGTGCATGACAGAGTGGTGAATATTCAATGTCATTTCCGAAAGCTTCAAATGTAAGGTAACAACAAAACAAAAGGAAAAAAAAGGTTGCATTAAAGTTATGAATTATTTCATACACATACGGAGTGATATTCATGACCGTGACATACTCGAGGTATGGAGACTGTTTGACCTGCATGCTTGGAGCCGAGTATACCTACACAGATAGGCCTGAAGCCTAAAATCGAATAGAAGTTACAATAATCATTACAAATACTGTAAAATCACCCTCTGTTCCCACCCAAATGCTAAAAAAAAAAAAAAAATCAAGAGGATTAAAAATAGCCGAGTCCGTCTGCTCATATAAACACATCTCAAAATTCCATACTGTTGCAATTACTCACATTCTGAGTTGTAACGGGTTTTAATTAACTGATTTAGGACACACACACACACACACACACACACACGCGCGCGCGCGCGCGTGCACGCACGCACGCACGCACACACACGCACACACACACACACACACACACACACACACACACACACACACACACACACAAACGTACATGCACGCACGCGTTGGCGCACTCCCATGGGCACAAACAGTACAATTCTATGGCACATAAAGACCAGTCATTTTGACAGCAGGCAATCTGGTCTTGCACAGCCGTCCAAGTATTCCCAGATTTCACTTACGAGGATAAAAAGGGAAAGAAAAGGGCAGCAGCCCCATGGAAAGATTTCTAGTCAATGGCGGGAAATGAAGGGCAACTAACAAAGTGGGCCGGTTTAACAAGGATTGCAACACCACCCGCCCGTTCCACCGGTGCATTCTCCTCTGCTTGCATAAGGTCCCACTGATTTGGTCCGCTTCCATGGAAGGCGGATTTCTCATACTGATGTCATGGGGAATGATTCGATGAATCTGGCTAGCAGCCTAGCCGAACACAATATTCATTTCAGCGAAAAGGACATTATTCTAAAAATAAAATCGACACAAACGCCCTCAACAACCTAATCACGAAGTAAAGCTGGGCAAACATTAGGATTTGGGAGCAAAAGCAGAATCATTGCGCAAGCTTAATACGATGAATGAAAAACAGCAATCTCAAATTAAGTGATCACCTAAACAGAAAGGCGTACCTCCCTTCGGAGGAAAACTGATTTGGTGGAAATCTTACAAAAGTCTCCACTGACTCGGAATTCAGTGCTTGTGCATGTCATGTGAATCTCATCCGTCAAAAGGATAATTTTTGACAGCAAACGGTTGATGACACCAGAAGCGTTAAAGAGCTTCCTCTCTTCCTGTTGTTGAAAGCTTGAGTTCTTCCTTTCCATGACCGTGAATGGATCTCGAGGTATGGAGACTGTTGACCTGCATGTCTTGGAGCCGAGTATACCTACACAGATAGGCCTGATTTTGTCCAGAACAAAGTCGAGCCTCAGCACTATTTCTTTTCCCCGACAACTTGCACAATGTACACGAGATCAGATGTTGGGAGACATACAAAAAGGAGTTGACAGTTGTAGGAGTTCGGAGATCATAAATAGATAAGACTTTTTTCGATGATCACAACACTGAAGAAGTATTTCTAAAATGCCTTGTAAATTAGTATTGTGGCAAGTGATCAAGTGCGTTTCTGCTTCTGTAATAATAATAAACATATCAAACCCACAATGCATTCCTGGAGTGTTGTTTTTTTCATCCATGCATCAAAAATCTCTGCCATTGAAAGTAGCATACACAATGCCAGCATAATTGTGTTCAGATCGAGTATATACAAGTAGGCTCTGGACTGTTTCGTTTTATTAGGTTATGCCAACAACAAATGTGAAGTATGCGTAGTGTGATATTATGAACCACCGTGAGCATGTCTTTCATTTATTTTATTTTTTTTTTTATAGAATAAATCATATGTGGCTTTCTTGTGCAGACGTAAGTGGAAAGCTAAATTTTCCTAAATGAAAACAAGCGCTTTTCACAAAGTTTTGACGACCGTGAATACAAGATATGAAACCTCTAAACCACAATCTCATCGTTATTAAGATCGGACTGACGGCTATCTGGGAAACCAACACACAAATCTAGAAACAAACAAACAAACAAACAAACAAACAAAAGACACCCATAAGCAGGCAAAGCATATGTCTAGGTTTGCATTATTATTATTCTGAGTTCTGAAACCGGTCTGTAC
>JADBJO010004117.1:155000-167500 GCA_016801955.1 Conus betulinus | reverse complement strand
ATGTTGTTTTGTCCTGCTTGAAGACTCAACAGGTCGAAACGAGTTGTGTCCGTGTTGTAATTTGATTATTCCTTCCTTCAGCTGCTTGGGTATTTCTACTTTTGTTTTTTATGCTTCGGCAACGGTGAACAGATTAATATGCGGTGAAATTAGTTTTGAAGCTTTACTTCAGAGTGTCTGTGTGTGGATCCTATCGTTCTGGTTGTTAATCTGCGGCTATTGTGGCTATTATTAATTATTCTTACTTTTATTATTACTATAAAATCATTATTATATTACTATTATTATTATCATCATCATCATCATTATTATTATTATTATCATCATCATTATCATGACTATTATTATTGTCATCATCATCATTATCATACCATTTTTATCATCATTAGCATTTCTAATAAAGAAAAAAAATTGTCGTTTCAGTCTGTGTCTTCTCTCCTCCATTTTCTCTCTTCTCTTCGGTTCCATTGCATAGCTTCAGTTTTTCACCAATCCAGAAGTTCGCACCCACATCGGAGACAGGAAGTGACCATTTGTTCGTCCTTGGTTTCCATTGTTTCGAATGTTGTTTGTCCTGCTTGAAGACTCAACAGGTCGAAACGAGTTGTGTCCGTGTTGTAATTTGATTATTCCCTTCCTTCAGCTGCTTGGTAATTCTACTTTTGTTTTTTATGCTTCGGCAACGGTGAACAGATTAATATGCGGTGAAATTAGTTTTGAAGCTTTACTTCAGAGTGTCTGTGTGTGGATCCTATCTTCGTCTCCGGTAATAATGACTGCCAGAATTTGGTACGTATGCTCATTAGAATGGTAAGACTCTTCAACGTCATGCAGCTCAAAAACGGATAGCGATTCCCGAATACCGGGGCACTGTTTCGATACATGTATGCATTTTTGTTTAATGTGACGTCAAAAACTGACATGAATATTCACTACCGTTCTTATAAATATACGATCTGAAATGAAATTACGTGGAACCAACGGGATAGCTCTTTGATGCCCCCCCCCCCCCCCCCCCCCCCCCCCCCATTTTATATTTATCCGTTGTAACAAAAAGACCCTCCAAACCCATCCCCCCCCTCCCTTTCTCTCTCCCTCACCTCGCCCATTCTCCCTGCTCCTACCTCTCTTGCCCCGCCCCCTTAAACATATATCCAGTACTCAAATCGTCGAAATACGGAACCGTACTATTGTGAAAACCAATCGAGAAGTGTTTTTCCTTGTTACTTGAAAAACAAAATTGTCTTCCTCTCTTTTTTTTTTTCTTTCTGTCTCCTTTTTCGTCTTTCTCTACAGCCTCTGCTCCCCTCCCCCTCCCCCCCTCCCCCACCCCTCGTCCTTCTTTGCACCAGCGTCCAGTCCTTGTTCTACACCTTCTTCCCTCCCCTCCCCCCTCCCTCCCCTCCTCATTCTAGTCGTCCTTTTTTCATTTATTTTTCTTTTTAGTCCAACCTCCCCCCCCCCCCCCCCCCCCCCCCCTCCCTAGCCCACCTCCTTCTCCCTCATCTCTTTTCTTGTCCCAGAAGGGTCGTTGCCACGCGCGGCGGGTCCGACGCTTAAATTAGATTCCCATTTCGTGGGTTATTCGATTCTCCGCCGAATCGCCATCCCGACCCCGCCCCACCTCCAAATCCGGCCTCTCTGCCTCCAAACCTCTCCGCCCCACCCCCTCCCTTTCCCACCTCGTGTTCCCCCCCCCCCCCCCCCCCCCCCCCCCCCTCTCTCTCTCAACAAGACATGGCATCAGAGCATTAGTGACCTCACGTGTCGGTTGCCTTCTTAGGCAAGGTCTGTTAAATCGATCGGAGGTTATCTGACCTGCACCACTCCACCCCCTTTTTCTAACATCCCCCCCCCCCTTCTCCCTCACCCTCCTTCCAACTTCTGTCATTCCTGCCTTGTGAATGCATGAGTGCATGTAGGGCATGTGTGCGCGCGTGTCCCCTCCCTCCTCTTCCCTCTAACCCTTCTCTCTCTCTCTCTGTACTGGTCTGTGTGCGTGTGTCTGAGAGTGCATGCAGGCGTGGTTTAAGCATCTCTTACATGAGAGGATGCGCGTGCACCTGAAACTGTGTGCTCAACTGTTCATTAAACGCTGATACCCCCTGGTGATTTTACAGCGTAAGAAGAGACCTCCAACGGCGTATCAAACCAGGCGCCCATTATGTCGGCAGCTCTCCCGCGGTCGCATAATGATCCTGCATGTGGGCTGCCCTTCAGGCGACTCAAAAACGAGTCTGTAAATAGGGAGCAATTACTATAAAAATGACTCACCTTCCACCCCCCCCCCCCCCCCCCCTTAACTGTGTGTCTGTCTCTCTCTGTCTGTCTGTATGCACCCCCCTCCCCATCTCTCTCTCTCTCTCTCTCTCTCTCTTATGTGCGAGCGTGCATAATTTCAAACCCATGTCACAGGCTTAAAATATCACAGCTTACAACAAGAATGAAATGCAGAACAAGAACATCATCAATTATAATAGCTGCCATGTGCGTATGAAGCAACTCATATTTACTCTCTCTCTTTCGCTCTCTCTCTCTGTTTTCCTTCCCTCCCCCCCCCCCCCCCCCCCCCCCCCCCCCCCCCCCCCGCCTCTCCAATCTCTATTCTTTCTCTGTCATCCGACCGACTTTCTTTAAAAGAAACAAATAAACACCACCACCACCACCACACACACACACACACACACACACACACACACACACACACACACACGCGGTTTGCTCACGTTATCGTTTTTTTTGTGTGTGTGTGTGTGTGTTTTTCACGTTTACAATGACGTTTGTATTTCATGGCGGGCAGGACAATTTTGATCTCTCAAAACACAAACACACAACGCTTCACTTGATCACGATATTCTTTCCATGCTATGACATTTGTAATGCTGTTTCGAATGTCACGGTGACTGCCTTGCCTCTGTCTGTCTCTCTCTCTGTAACTATCCCTCCATCCATCCATCCAACTCTGTCTGTTTGTCTCTACTTTATTTTACGCTTCTACCAGAGGCTCAAAATATCACAGCTTGCTACAAGAACTGAATACAGAGCAGTAACAGTAACAGGAATAACTTCTGTGCACGTGTGAACTGTCACATTTACTAGTTAGCTCCCACAGTCCTTCTCTGTTTTTTTCAAAATACACCACATGGCTTGCTCATGTGATCATTCCCGGTCGATATCGCCTTTGCTACACAGTTGGCATTTCTGCGGGGCAGAACCCTTACCCTCGCTTGTCTCTGAAAACACGCCACACATGGCTAGCTGATTATGTTATTTCTCCCATATTACATTGGCTGTGTTGCTGCTTCGGATTTCGTGGTGCCAGGAGACACCGCCACTCCCCCCCCCCCCCCCCCCCCCCCCCCCCCCCCCACTTTCCCGCCTTCCGCTTCCCATCTAACCCCCCATAAACCTTAAACATAGCTTCTCTCTCCACCTGCTCTGCCTCTTCTCTCTCCCTCTCTCTCTCTCTCTCTCTCTCTCTTGTTGCCACTTTAATTTGGAAAGCTTGTCCCTTTATTTCGGACTTTACAAACAAAAATCCGTTACATCACTATAATGGTTTCATATCCCACTTATCCCTACGGTATTTATTTCTCCCACTTATCCCCAAGGACTTTTATGGTTTTCACGTCTTTCAAGTGGGAAATTATACTGCAGAATCATTTGCGCATGAAGCAGAAACGAGTTGATCAGACTACTGTTCGGGTGGATTTGATATTTGTATTCCTTTTAAAACAAAAAACAAAAATAAAACGAAGTAAAAAAGAAACGAAAACACACACACACACACACACACACACACCAAATTTCATGATGAGGTGTGTATCTTATCTTATCTTATCTTATCTTATCTTACACACACACACACACACACACACACACACACACACACACAAGAAGAAGAAGAGAAGAAAAAAAAAAAAGAAAGAAAAAATGAAAAGAAAAAGTAAAGAAAAAAATCGCTGTAGCTTTCTCTCCTTTGTCTTCCTCCTGCTCTCTCTGCTCATTCTTGCACCAGTTGCACGTATTTGTTCTACACTCCCCCCCCCCCCCCCCCCCCCCCCCCCCCCCCCCCCTTCAACCTCGTATTTCTTTCTTTCTCATTACA
Organism: Conus betulinus; assembly: GCA_016801955.1. Lineage (NCBI taxonomy): Eukaryota > Metazoa > Mollusca > Gastropoda > Neogastropoda > Conidae > Conus > Conus betulinus. The sequence continues at coordinate 163,392 of JADBJO010004117.1, read as the reverse complement.
GTATTTTCCCCTCTACCTCCCTCGTTTTGTCCTCTCCCTCCACTTTCCAAGAAGGGTCGTTGCCACACACGAAGGCTCAAATCAGATTCCTAGTTGGTTGTTAGCCAGCTCAGCTCAACCCTCCTCGCCTCCGCTCCCCCCGCTCCCCCTTAAACTCCCCGCCTCTCTGCCTGCCCCTTCTTCTCATCCACTCTCCCCCCCCCCCCTCTCCTCCCTCCTCAAGCGTTCCTCCCCCAAACATACCCACCTCCTCTCAGTCTCGTCCTGTCACGGCTTCAGCGCATTAATGACTTTCCATGTCGGTTACTTTTTTTTTTTTTTTTTTTTTTTTTAAAAGACAAAATTGTTCGATCGATCCGGGTAATTTGACCTTAGACTGCCTCCCCACCCCCCCTCCTAACCCCTCTTCCCCCGCCCTTTCTCTTTTCTAACATCGTGCATGCTTTGGTGTATGCGTTTGTGTGTGTGTGTGTGTGTGTGTGTGTGTGTGTGTGTGTGTGTGTGTGTGTGTACGCGCGCGCGCGCGTGTGTGTGCGCATGTGCGTGCGCGCATCAATGTACACATGTCTGTGTGCATGTGTATGTGCATGTGTACACATGTCTGCGTGGTATGCGGATCCGTATGTACGTGTTCGTGCATTCTTAAGTGTCTGTGCACAACAGTCATTTAATCGTGGATGTTCTTTAACGATTTTGCATTGTATGGACAGGTCTCAAATTGATAAATCGAACCAAAGGCCCATTGTCTCATCAGACCCTCCCGCGCTCTGCACGTGGAGTGTCCTCCAGACAACGCAAATATGGAGTCTATAAATAGAGAAAGATAACCATAAACTGTACCAGGCTCACCTCTTCCCCCCCCCCCCCCCCCCCCCCCCCCCCCCACCTCTCTCGCGCGCAGGTGGGCTTCATTTCAAACTTCTGTTACAGATCGGATTATCACACAGCAACAACACGAACTGAAAAAAGAGCAGCGAAAATAATAGTAAAAGCTGCTGTGTATGTGTAAGGCAACTCAGTGTTATACTCTCTCTCTCTCTCTCTCTCTCTCTCTCTCTCTCTCTCTCTCTCTCTCTCTCTCTGTCTCTCTGTCTGTCTCTCTCTCTCTGGCCCTCTCCCCTTTCCCACCCGCTTCTTCTCTCTGCCCCCCCCCCCCCCCCCCCCTCCCCCCTCGTCATCTCTTTCTCTCTTAAAACACACCACATTGGCTTGCTCCTGTTGTCATTTCAAAAGCACTGCATTTGTAATGCTGTTTTATTTCCTGGGGGCAGCACCCTATCCATCTCACACAAAACACACCACACATGGCCTGTTGATAACATGTTTCCATAATATCACATTTGCTGTGTTGTTTCTTCTGTCACGGTGACAAAAGCCCCACCCCCAACTCCTCCCGCAACATCCACCAGCACACACACACACACACCCCCCTCCTCTCCCCCACACTTTTCCTTCCCTTGCATACACCTCTTACCGCCATTCTGTCTGTCTTACGGTCTCTCAACAAACCTTTCACTCAACTTCTTTGTTCTTCCCGGACTCTGCACTTTTTTCTTTTTCGTTCTGTTTCAAAGACAAAAACCCCTTTACTGTAACTTTCAACTTCACTGTGAGTTCAAAACTATCAGATTTTCTGTTTGTTTTGTTTGTTTGTTTTTTTTGTTTGTTTTTCTTTTCCGCCCACTTATCCCTATGACATTTACCAGGACGAAAACATGTTTGAAAGCAGGCAGAAATTGAAACGAGACCATAAACAGAATCGTTGGTCCGCCAAACGAAGGAACAAGCACATTACAAAACAAACACAGTGCGTTTCGACCTACTGGGTCTTCTTACAGGCGGAAAAAACGACATTCGTAACAAAGAAAAACCAAAGACGAAGGGACAGTCATGTATCAATTCGATCCTGGTGCAAAATTTGGTTTGGGGCGAACAACAGACACTACGGATGTGGACCTGAGGTTGAAGGGAACAAAAACAAAAAATTGTATAAAATTCGTCAGATAGTGAAAGGTAAGGTATCATATAGTTGTGATAATATTCATAAAGTTAATGATATAGAAAAAGGGAAAGTGGGGAAGATATAAAAATACACATATTCACTGAAATTCAGAAAATACAAATGGAATAAAATTCATCCATTTGAATAATGAAAGTAATGATAATGATGATAATGATGATGTTGATGATGATGATGATGATAATGATGACGATGATAACAAGAACAAGATCTATTACAACAACGACAATGATAAGAATAAAACAACAAAAATAATATTGGTAACAGAAATGATATACTGATAGTCATTTTAACATTACTTCCACACAAATTACTGCTGCTGCTGCTGCTCCTGCTACTTCTACACTACTAACAAAGATATAAAACTAACATCAATAGCAACAGCAACAACAGCAAGAAGAAGAAGAAGAAGAAGAAGAAGAAGAAGCAGTAGTAGTAGAAGTAGTAGTAGTGGTGGGTGTGGTAGCAGTAGCTGTGTGTAGAAAGAAATGAACATGAATTTTTGTTCACTTGTTTCTTCTTCTCTTCTGTTTCAATAGTACTGTTAGCTTTTTACTCATTTATCATTTTTCGTTCGTTCCTCCTCCACCTCCTCTTATTCTTTTCTTCTTGTCGTATTGTTATTTCATCATTGTCACTTGTAGTAGTAGCAGTGGTAGGAGTAGTATTAATAGTAGTAGAGTAGTAGCAGAAATAATGATAATAACAATTATTACTATTATTAGTATCATCTTCATCATCATCATTATAACCATTATTAACATAATCACTTTCGTTGTTCATATTACATAATGAACGTTATTCTATTTGTGTATTCTAAATGGCCACACATTTGTATATTTCATACATTTGATTTCACTATATTTCCCAATTTCTATATCATTATCATTTTGTTTATCATTAAGATAATTATCACAACTGTTTGTATATTTCTTAGATTTTGCATATCTTTCCGATCTTCTATATCAATATCATTACTGTTATCATTATTATTATTATCAGCCTACTATGGCTATCATACCCCATATTTTCGTAACTATTCGCATTCTTTTCCGTCCTTCCCTTCTATCATTATTATCATCATTATTATCATTACAATTATTATATCACTGTCGTTATTACTATCATATGGTTAAATATGCCATTTTTCTCATCATCATCATCATCATCATCATCATCATCATCATCATCATCATCACCACCATCATCACAGTGACGTGACTACATTCATTGTAACCTTCATTTTCTCCCCTTGAGCTTCCATTCCATTCCGAGGTTTCAGTTGTTCACCCAAGACCACACTTTGCACCCAGATCTTAAGAGATAAGTGACTATCCGTTCGTCCTTTGGTTTCGTTTGTGCTGAAAGATGTTTGTCCTGCCTGAAGAAGACCGAATAGGTCGAAACGCATTGTTTGTGTGTGTGTGTGTTTTTTAATTTGTCATTTCCTTCGTAACTTTGGCCGCCCAATAATTGTTTTTGCTCTCCAGAACGAAAACAGCCACACGCCCGCTACGGCAACGGCGAGAGGCGGGAGATCAGGACAAGTAACCCACGTCTTCTGACTGCAGCGATACTTGCTGGACGGAAGGCGGTTCAAGGCCTCAGCTACACGTCCAATCGCAGCTCCCGTCACTTGCTGTGTATGAGGTGCAGGACGTCGACGACGAGGTGCAGAGACTTGCTCCTCCCATCAGCCATTAGAACTGACAACGAAGTCCTCAGACAGCGCTGAGAAGCGCCGACCGGCTGCACTGCCTCGGAGTTGATGACTGTTGGTCCGTCACACAGATACACAAACTAGACGTTGCGTAACTCTTCCGGCCTGGTTCCCTCTTTGCACCATCTTCATTCAAGTCGATGGTCCGTCACTTCAACGTTCCCCTTACCCTTAACTTCCCCCGCGTTCCAACCCCATTGTAGGTAGGTAGGCCTACCCCCTAAATCACTTGCTCTTCCTGCCTCATGCCATCTGTCTTCAAGCCGTCCTTCTCACACACCTCGTTACTTCACCTGTTCCTCCATCTCTCCCCACGTCCCTCTTCACCAACCAATTTGCCAGCGCAGTAACCGACTTCACAGTTGATGTTCCCATCAAACTAATACTTATGCAATGGACCGGTTTCTTTGCTGTTTGTTTGTTGTTTGCTTATCGGTTAATTTGATTAATTCAATATGTGTCCGTGTAACTATTTATTCCTGTAATAATTAATTCAGTTTGAAAGGTAGTTAGAAATGTTCATTCCTTCCTTTACTGTTTTACGGTGGTGTGTGTGTGTGTGTGTGTGTGTGTGTGTGTGTGTGTGTGTGTGTGTGTGTGTGTTCTTTTTTTTTTTTTTTTTTTTTTACCCCTATTGTAATGACTTCGTTTCCAGATGTTTTACTGTGTTTGCGAATATTAGTACATGCTTGTGTTAAGCTGTAATTTAGACACACAATCTTATTAAACATTGAGCTTATTTGCAACTGAGACATTTAAAAACTGATTGGAACGGCTGTTTGTGATATTTAGTATTTATCTAGTTATTTCAACTTCGCACAATGTTTCATAGTGTGTTGCACTCGCACTGCTGGTGGTGGAAAGTTTTGGTATTGAGATTACGTGTGCACGCGCGCGCATATGTGTGTGTGTGTGTGTGTGTGTGTGTGTGTGTGTGTGTGTGTGTGTGTGTGCGCGCGCGCGCGCGTGTGATTGCGTGTGGTCTCCTTTCTTTCTCTGTTTTTAGTTTTAAATACTTATAGTTCCATTATTTTAATCCATGGTGCTTGGAGTTTGCAGATCTGTACAAATGATATTAAGTGAACTTCTAGTCAGCGTGAAAAGGAAGCCTGACGGCGCATGCGTATGGACATATGGTTTGTGTGGGAAGCTTGGGAGTTCGATGATCAAATACAAGTGTGTGAAATTTTCTTTATCTGCAGCCTCCACACTATGCGTTGCCGTGAACACACACACACACACACACACACACACACACACACACACACACACGCACGCACACGCGGCAAGTGTTCTCTTAACGCAGGGGAAATAATTACCCTTCTGAACGCCTTTCAACTCTGCACGAATGCCGCATATGTTGCTTCCCTTGAGGTCTGTTCTCGTTTCTGTGAAACGCGGACGCACACAATTTGTTTGTTTGTTTGTTTGTTTTATTTCTGTTCGTTTGTCAGCTTCTTGTGCAGCTTTCATTAATCAATCTTGGAGGTGCAACTTCATTGTTGACAGATAGAAAATAAGGCACATCGGGTGAAGACATATCTTTTTCTTTCATTGTAAACGCAGACACGCACAAAGTTTTGCGTGTTGTTTGCCCGCTTCAATTCGTTTTATCAGCTCACTGGGCAGACTTAATGAAGCATGAGGTCGTCAATCGCAGAGGCCTAACCTCATCAAACAGAAAACAACTCCTAAAAAAAATCAAGTGATTACTGGGTAGTCAATAAAAAGCTGCTTCTTTCAGTTTAGTATTCTGATCACGATTTTTTTTTTTTCTTCACGAAAGTGTATCGACTTAGGTCTGGTACAGAAAGTTCTAGTGTAACAACAATCACACAGTCTGGGCATAAAATAAGCAGATGTACAAAACTGGATAAGGAAAAGTCGGAAGATGAACAACAACAACAACAACAACAACAACACAAACGTTAAATGACTGCTAAGAGTGAAAGCGACCCGCAGGAATTTTCCTCTGGATGGCAAACTGTTACAAACTACGCGCGCGCGCATGCGCATGTGTGTGTGTGTGTGTGTGTGTGTGTGTGTGTGTGTGTGTGTGTGTGTGTGTGTGTGTGTGTGTGTGTGTGTGTGTGTGTGTGTGTGTGTGTGTGTGTGTGTGTGTGTGTGTGTGTGCGTGCGTGAGTGTGTGTGTATCTCCATCTATCTACACACACACACACACACACACACACACACACAACACACACACACACACACACAAGGTGTGTGTGTGTGTGTGTGTGTGTGTGTGTGTGTGTGTGTTCTGTGGCTTTGTTGCTTTAAACCACTTCTGTGTCTGCCTTGCCATTTGACAACGGGCCCTTCCATGCACTCAAGGGAATTAAAAGCGCGTTGCACTGTTAAGCACGGAAAAAATAGTTGCGTCCCTTTGCATACTGACGGTCTGCCCCTGTGTACACTTCACCATGACCACCGCATTGATTGCTGCGTGCCAGTTTCGTTTACTATCCGGAACTAGGCACTAAGATGAAAGACAGAAACGAAAAAACAGAGAGAAAAAAAAAGAAAAGAAAACCCGTAACATTTATTCATAAACAGTGTATATTTATACCGGATACATTTTTTTGCACGGAGGGTAAGCGGCTGGCCGTCCACCGCTAACTACACCACCACCACCCACCACCATTATTCCTCCCCTCTCCTCTCCAAGTCTCTGACGACAACCAAACAACATAAGACCTTACAGACCTTCAGCCAAGATATATATAGATACATTATTTGACCGACGGGCCTGTTGAAGGTCACTTTCCTTTCTTTCCACTTACATGCACGTTGTGTGCTCGTGCGCACACATCAGAACTTGAATCTCGTGAGAAAAACAGCATGCAGAACACAACACACACACACATACACAGGCGCGCGCGTGCGCATACGCGCGCGCACACACACACATGCACACACACATGTACGCACACACAGATACACAATCCTCAGAATATCAGATCCTCAGGTTTTCTCGACTGTTAACAAGTTGATATATACATATTTCTTTTCCCAAAATCTACTCGTGACACGTTGATTTTGTTTTATTTGTGTAACTCAACTATTTAGAAAGATAAGGTCACGTTTAAAAAGTATTTCCAACATAAAACTATGTTGACATCGATGACATTAAAAAAAATCACACGCTCTTAACGATAAAGAAAATGAAAAAAAGACCCTTCTGGAAAATTGGTAAACCATTTTACCATCCTACCCCCCCCCCCTACCCCCCCCCCCCCCCACACACACACACACATACACACCACTACCACCACGCACACAGCCACAGAGACACAGACGCAGACACAGACAGACACAAACACATACACGAACATACACACGAAGAACTCACGTCTCTTGAGGGAGGCGGCCTGCAGGATGGCGGTGACGACGTCAGAGTGTCGGGGGCCAGTTTGGCCTTGTGACGGTCACGACGCTTCAGCTGCCGCACCAGACGGCCTGACGCCTGGCTGATACTGCGCGCTGCAGCTCGTGCACCAGCCTCTGCAGCTGAGCGGTGCCTGGAACAAATACATCATGATGATGCTGATGACCGATGATGCTTTCCGGGCTTCGTATGGCACTTCTCAATTCCAAATTCCCCTGACTTTTTTTTCTCCTGACCCCGAAACTTATGGTAATTGAAAAAAGCGCAAACACACACACACACACACACACACACACACACACACACACACACACGCACAAACAAACAAAATAAAACAAAAAAAAAGCGAACAAACCAACCCACCAAACGAACAACACAACCCCCCCCCCCCCCCCCCCCCCCCCCCCCCCCCCCCCCCCCCCCCCCGAAACAAGTAAACCTGTTTTCAGCGACTGTATCCCTAAATACGCATTAGTCCCAAACTCTGGACGGCGCCCTTGTCACCACAGTCCAAATACAAGTTTCCTGCACGGTCATTCTTTGGTTTGTGTGTATGGTCTCAGCTTCGACCAAAAATACAATGAAGGTTTTTTTTTTTTTTTTTTTTTTGGCTGGCCAGACCGTAGTCTTGCATGCTTGTGCGGAAGCTTTTCCAGCATTTTAACGTTTTTTGTCTCGCATAATCAAAGGCAAACTCCCCGATTTTTACCCGACTTCTACGCATGTGAAAAGGAGACTAAAAATGATGAGGATTCTTTGAAGAATAAAACTGAGCAGCTTCTGGACCCCTCATCCCCACCCCAACACACACACACACACACACACACACACACACACACACACACACACACACACACACATGCGCGCGCGCGCGCGCCCAGCGCGCACGCACACACACACGTACCCTTTGAATCTCTTTCTCCGTCCCTGATTCCTTCCTCCTACTCCACTCCCATCCCACCACCCCCCTCCACACCCCCCTCCCGTCTATCTATATCTATACAAAATGCACGTCCAATATACAGACTGGGACAGACTGGCTGATCGAGACAAGTCGGATGTAGGCTGGGTCGGACGTGCAGACAGAAAGACAGATAAACAGATCCTCTTAATCACTGGATTTATCCTTATCTACAGCCATACATACAAGCACGCATAGTGTTATGGGAAAGAAAAAGCGTGGGGGAGGTAAAAAAAAAAAAAAAGTGTGCGTGTGTGCGTGCGCGCACACGCGTGAGAGTAATGGGGGAGGGGAGGGAAG